>VMBQ01008204.1:0-32100 GCA_007657795.1 Dreissena rostriformis
TGTGGAGTTTAATTTTTAATATTGTATGTCATGGAAAAGTGCCTGAAACTATGAGACTTGCATAACCTGACTGTGTCACACTAAACTAAAAAAAATAAAATCGCATTGATATCTCATTTTATAGTCAAGATATGCCCTGCAAACATGACAGCATGACAATTCACAAGAAATGCGCCATTTCAAATTTAAAAGTAATAAATTAACAAAAGGCAATTAATCTTAAAATAAGTAAGCAAGAGTTTTTGTTTTTGTGCACTGCACATTCCATCAATGTGAGTTTTTAAGTTGAGGTCTACCAATAAATCAGGAAGGACTGAAGGAAAACTTGAAACCAGTATATATCCACTTTGCCTCAGTGTTTATTAGTAAAACATACTTGTTTCCATACATTGTGAGTTTTCGAAACTGTATTATGCGAAAGCTTAGTCACCTTCTAATAAAAACAACGCTTCTCATTTTCCTCACTTCTGAAGACCCACTTGTAACCAGAGGAAACAAACATACCAATGTGTAAAATGTAACAAACTGTTGTGTTTGTGATAAATCGCTGCAATTGAACTACTTGATATATATTCGCCTACCCTATTCGGATTATACATAAACGATTTAGCTATAGAATTGAAGTGCATGAACTTGGGGATCATGATTAACGGTGAAAATATATGCATATGAGTGAAAACGAGGAAAAATTACAGAACATGCTTAATAAAGTGAGTGACTGGTGTAAAAACTGGCGCATGAAAATTAATCCGACAAAAACGAACATCGTGCACTTTAGAAAACAAAGCCAAAAAAAAAATGATTACCTCTTTAAAATAGGAGACGATATCATTAGTGTTGCACCGAGTTATAAATACTTGGGCTGTGTATTGACCGATACGCTTGACTTCACGGAGACAGCAAATATATTAGCGGAATCGGCTGGTCGCGCACTTGGTGGCTTGTTAAACAAGGCTAAGGCATTAAATGGACTTACATTTAACGTCTTCACAAAACTCTACGACACCAGTGTAATCCCGGTGATGGACTACAGCTCTGGGGTCTGGGGTTATAAAAAATACGCAAAATGTGATACGATACAGAACAGGGCCATCCGGTCGTTTCTAGGCGTCCATAAACATGCGTCGAACTTGGCGATAAATGGCGATACTGGATGGCAAGCGCCCACAATGCGACATCACCTGAACATGCTCCGCCTATGGGACCGCCTCGTCGAAATGCCAGATGACAGAATTACGAAGAAAGTATTTTTGTGGGATTACGCACACAGCCACGGATGGTGTTCGGACGTGAAACGTGTTTTTGAACAATTAAATTTACTTGACCTGTACACTACTAAATCCATGAGCAACCTGTCGCTGGACAATTTGCTGTGCCATGCTAAAGAGACATTTACACGTTTATATGCTGACCAATGGCAACAAGATCTCGTATCCCAACCCAAGCTCAGGACTTACCGGCAAATTAAACACGAACTTGGTTGTGAAAATTATGTGTCTATGCAACTACCAAAGCATTTGAGATCTTACATTGCTCAAATAAGAACAGGTACCTTACCGCTGCGGATTGAAACCGGGCGGTTTAGAAACTTAAAGATCGAAGAAAGACTCTGCCTTCTGTGTAAAGAACCCAATAAGGTCGAAACAGAATACCATTTCTTATTTGAATGTCCTTTCTACCTTTTTTTAAGATTATCATTTTATAACTGTATATCAAATATTAAACCAAACATAACTACCATCCCGTATAGCGAGAGGCTAGCATGTATGCTGACTGATAAACGACTTATTTATAAATCTGCATTGTTTATTCAAGATTGCCATATGAAACGATCGGAAGCATTATATGTATCCGACATAAATTAAAACAAACCATTATGTAAATTATATAACCTATGTAAATAATATTAGTTATTTCTATATGACCTTGCAATACTAATATTTTAAGTCCACCTGTTTATAATGAACAGAAGTTATTGATATAAACTATCCATGTTTATACTTTAAACAATTTAACTCTTTTTATTATCGTGATCTTTACTGCACTATTTTGATGTGATTTTATGACTTCACCGATAACATGTCAACTCAGTGACTCGTAAGCCATTTATATGGCTGGGTAGTACAATGTTTATACATATATATACATATCGTATTATTGCTGTAAATACCAATGATATTTATGTACTATGCGTCACTTTAATAAAATATACAACTACTACATNTATGCATCCAACATATTTACTACAGTATATGTCATTCACAGATATTGACATATTCGTCACAATTATATTTAAAGAACATACTTTTTCTCGTCGATGATAGAAGTTTGTATCCAGACGCTCACCAATGTCGCTTCGCTGCACTTAACCTTCTGATGGCTAAACGTGTGCAACGTTCGCTTCGCACGTACACCACTTTGCACGGCTGTGATTGGTGGACTTCACAAATCAAAGATCTAAATAGAAAGTAGATTGTCAGCGAAACAATGACAACAATCTTTCCCGCATTACATGGAACACTGACTCACTGTTCTTTCCACGTATGGCGTATTTTTATTTTGGTTTCGGATTAGTTTGCAGACGGAAAAACTGAACGATAATGAGTGTTTATAGCGTTATTAAAAAATCGTTTTCCTACCAACAAGAAGTGTCCATATTGCAAATTATTCGAAGTTGGTATACCAACGTTTTAGTAAAACGTTCTTCACCCACCGTGATAGACAATGACATGGTGGTCATAACATTTAACAATCATACACATTTATATACATCGTTTATTTGTAAATTCACAAATTCATTGAAAACAGAAAAGACATTTCTTAACGTACACATTATTACCGATTTATAAATTATTCACTTGAAATGCATTCAAGTGAGAGCTAAACTTAAATGAACCAAGTTAACTTAATTGACCCGCGTCATGCGAAAATTGGTCTTATGGCATATGCGGCGCGCGTAGCTTCAGACCTGCCTGCGCATTTGCGCAGTCTGGTAACGCGCTACCCTATCCGCTAATTAGACCACGAAACCTTTCGTGACTTTATAGAGTACAGTTAAGCTCTTGGTCGCATATTGCTATAGCCCATTTGTGCATGTTCGTGAATAAAACTTATACACATATAACATAATCTAAAAACCACCAATAATTGTTGAATGTCAGATATTTCAAACAGCCAGATCCTCGGACTTGCCCAGTTAACAAAAAGGCGTTAAACAGTTGTTTATTTCAACCAACCCGACTGCACTACCGACCCAAAGTTTTTGTGCCAACCATACCCTCATTTTCGGTATTGCAGTACACATATTACCGGTAGTTTTCGATCATATTCACACAAATTACTATAAAATTTAAATTAACTATTAAATTTAAAACTAAAATGTTATACATTCAGTCAATTTCACTAAACTAACTCCAAATCGACCAAAAATTTATAAATATGATGATCATAGAACGTGGGAATATTTATGCATGTTATGGCACATTCTTATAAAGGTGGGAAATCGTAAAAGAAAATTTAAGAAAAAAACAACTTAAGTTAAGTCGACCTTCCTTCCATCATTTTTGGCTATGTTAGTGGAACTTGATGTATTTTTCTTTTCCTTTGGTCTTACTATACGAAAACTTTGTACTGATGTGCTCTATAAACCCGAAATTATCTGGCTTTCACCTGCCACAAATTTGCTCAAATGGTCGTTTTCGGCTCAGGTACTACTTGAAAGTACCCCAGGTACTCTTAAGCATACTACAATGTACCCCGAGTGCGGAAAATACGCTTAAAGGCGCCCGGCCATACTTCGGGGTACTTGTAAGTATATTTTCCGTGCCACATGTATACATGTATACAATGGTAGTAAAACAACGTAGTTTGGGTTTCTTCGTATGTCAATGTTTCATTTTTTTGAATTTTTTATTAACAAATATAAAATATCAAATCCGTTTAAAACAGTGTAATCAGATGTTATTAAATTTTTCCTCAAGGGATAGTGTGATAAGCATTGTTATCCCTGAGTCACATACACGACCTGCTAGAGAGAATGATGTCACAGATCCAACTTTTTGAAGATGCATGTCTTTTTTACAAATTTATAAACTCATTCAAATTTTAATTGGCAAGTTATTCAAGTGGAACCATGTCGACATCATGGTTTTTACACAGTGTAATGCCATTTGTTACTTTGAGTGATTTATTTAACATACGCGGAAGCAACTTTTCTTCAAAACAAAATTAAAATATTCTAAATAAATAACAAAAACACAGATAATATCAGTTAGCTTTTATTTGCAACATACACATCGCGTTGAGCGTATAAATCATTTAATTATATATACAAATAATAATCCTCGCTGGTTAAATCTAGGAAATTGCTTCGGCTCCCTTTCTGTGAGTTATTTGTCTTTTCGGTTAATTTGACACTGTCATTTCGGACTTTCCGCTTCCGGCTGCAGCAGACGAATTTATAGGTTACATAATACTAATAGGAAGTGGAATTTGGGGGGTTACATGCAGTCAGTTTGCTATTAAGCACATATGATGCAGGTCCTGGTGCAAAAGATTTTAAAAATGCATTTCAAATGATAAGTTTTGATTTAAGTTTAAAGGTACATGTGTAAGTCACAGGGCAAAAGGCCTGATTTGTGCATTTCTTTGTATGTTGGTGGTTGCCAGCCTCAATAGTAGGGTATATTGTTTGCATCCAAGATGGCCGTGGCGGTGCTTTTAAAACCGGTGCATATGTTCTAAGGTTATTATTTTGAGTTACAACACATACAATTTTTTCTAGTGCAGTTTTTTTTGTAAGCTTATGAAACCACCTTTCCAGTCATGTATAGTGATATATCGACTATTCGCTCGGTCATGGAGAAATTTGAGATCAAAGATTGCGAATTCTATATATAACAAAGAAGGAAATTAATTGGGGGCGCGTAACCTTAATACAGTTGCCACATGAGCGTCTACGTATAACAATTGTGTTGCCTGGTTTCGGAGGAGGTTCTAATTCCTGAAATGGTAATAAGACAGCATGTGCAAATATGTATTATTGTTTTATTGATACAATTTCCATATTGTTTTGTGATAATTTATACTATATATTAAATTTACTGTTTAAATATTTGGTATGAATTTTATTAGCACACATGCAATTCAGGTATTTATATACATGTATCGCTTTTAATCCTTTTCCCCCACTTTCAGACAAACCATGTAGATTTTACATATCCTTCGATTCTGTCGATCCGTAATATAATGTGAAGCGTAAAACTGCTAGAAATTCAAAAAGTTTCGCAATAAATTTAAAGAGTCTATTCTTTGTGAGAATCTGGATGAAGAAGTGGGCTGCGGGATTTGTGATTCGGCGCGGCTGTTGTGCAAAAAGATAAAAATAGACAACAGGCTCGAGTTATTATTAAAGTATTGAGTAAGACTTACCTCAACTTGAAGACGTCTCAATTTTGCTACATTTGCTCATGCGTGTGGATTATCATTCCGTAACCACTCGGCCACTTTATTCTCCAAGTTTTGGAGTCTGGTTTCAGTCGTGCATCTGTCCATATATATTCTCGGAGAATTCGGCAAAGATCCATTCTCCTCGTCGTGTTTAATGCTGGAAGCGCCTGTCTGTTCAATATCATTTAATTATCTGTGTTTGTCTTTGTCCGCACTCTGAATACGTCTGAACGATTTGCAATGGAAGAACGAACAATATTCGTCGTTTCTACAACTTCAGATGTCTGCATTTTTTTATCATCGGTACTATTATAATAACTTACTCCCCTATCATATGAGGAAAAATTTATTTCAGTATTATCAGGATTGTTTGAACTTGCAACCGTGTCTATTTCACTTTCGCGTAACTAAATATTTTCCGCCATTTTGTTTTCATTCGATATTTAGGCCAGATATGCCGCCTGTGTGACTTCGGAACCAGAATCCTGAGCCGCCATTATAAGCGACTGAGGGACACGAACCACATGAACGTGTTCCGGCGGCTTGTTCCGCTGATGAGGATTATGTCGCTCCCTCCGTTGAGTCGCTCCCTCCGTTGAGTCCTTCCAGACTCCTTCAACATGGACTTCTCCCGCGCGCGAATCATGAAAAAGACGCTGCCTGGACCGTCAATATCAAGAAGCAGACCTGGTAAACACCAAGTAAAATTAGTCCTTTAGATTTTTTTTATTTTTTTTGGCAAAATGTCATATAAGGAACTTGAATCATTTGTGTCGAGTCCGCTCCAGAAAGCTCGATACAGCAATCACAATGGTATAATGTATGTGCGTGCATACGTGAGAACGTCCGAGCCTGTCCGGACGGTAAAATGCTCATTCATCATGCAATTTTTAAATACATTATCACATATTTTACAATTATAAGACTATGTGTCTCGCGTGTAACAACCGTGGCATTTTCCTACCTAAAAGTCAAGGTCACACTTAAAGGTCGATGATTATATTTAGCAATAAAGCATATTATCCAGACCATCACTTCATAATTAATCTTGAAATTTAAAAATAATTTACCCGACATGTTTCCCGTTTAGACAAATGTAAAGGCTACAGTAAGAGATCAAATGTCAGGTCCAATCTGTAACTTACATGTCAAATATGGCATATTAAAATTTGTCTAGACACATTCTTCTTCATTTATCATGAAATAATACAAAATAATTTACGAAAAATGTTCACCATCCACCATCTGGAGAAGGTGTATCACGCGCAGGCTTTACACCATGTCCAAGGCGTTATGATACAGTATATAAATCACGAGACTAATTTTGTCAGACAAATGAATGCATGCAAATGAATAGCACATATTCGAATAACAAATATTGACACTCTTTACTTTCATCTCTCGCAACCAATCTATTTATGCCATCAGCGTTTTTATTTCATAACATGTGTAGCGTTGAATTGTATTGCATAGTTAACATCTATACGGGATCTCGTGCCATTATTTTGAACATGTAGCGGCGGGGCGTCATGCGAACTGTTATTTTTGAACAATTTGTGAACACGATAAAGCACAGGCTCTTACCCTGGTGGTAAAAGAATAATTTCTCTGCGATTTTCACGGAGCTCTCATGCACCTTTTGTTTGTTCCTAGGGGCTGTTGGACGGTTGTGTAACAACTTCAGCTTCAGTTGAGCAGCTTGATCAGTGGGACTGCATCATATTCCTGTGAGTTCAGCAGAACCGTGACGTATTTTATGGCGTTACATTTATTTACGCAAAAATAATTTTGCAATCAAGTAAATAACGTGTAAACAATTTGAACGATGCGCGTGTATTTCCAGCAAAATGAAAAGTTAACTGTTATATTTTATGTGCATGTGTGCAAAAAGAACAACCGTGCTCGAGTACCTTGAGAACGGATGTGCGCGTGTTGAGCTTCACTTCAAGGCGCCTGAGCATGACGCTATGGTTCTCTGATGCTTCTTGACGAAGATACGCTTGTAGTAGTGCTTCATCTCGAGCACGAGGACCTCGTTGCGCTCCGTACAGACGGCTGACGTCATGTACGTCTCCATGTCCATGAGAACCTCTATCTCGCCTGTAAGAAAATATTCAATATTCGTTATTCGGATATAATTCAGCCTCGCGCTGGGAAAATGCGACTTTATTCATATGCGTTAAGTGCCGTCCCAGATGAGCCTTGCAGTCCGCAGGTTCAACACTTTCTACTTTTCTGTAATTGTTGTTTAAATGAAGTATTTTCTTAAAGAAAGTCTAGTTTATGCGGATCACCTTACACATGCATTAAGCCCCATTTTCCCAGAGCGCGGCTCATATGTTGCATATTAACATATTGGTGATACATCTGGAACTAAAATCTATATGTGAAAAATTTAACCAAAATGCCTTTATGTGATTCTGTTGATAACAATAGATATACAATTACAATTACAATGAACGTCACGAGCATATATGCAATGGTGCTGACCAAAGCGACTCGTTGTTTCCGAGGTAGCACATTTTCAGAGTCTTAAGAGGCGCCCCGTTCTTTTTGAGCGGCGGTGGGATATTCTCCACTTCCGGTTGTTGACGCCGCTGCCGTTTCTCCTTGATCAGTCTATAACAGGGAAATGATCAGGGTTGGGCGTGAAACTATTATATTTCCCTACAAGTTCTACATCAGACAGAGTTGTTTCACGCTCTAACAGAACAATATCATATACGACCATGCAAAAGATATAATCCAAAACAGAAACACGTTACTGTATAGCCGTTAAAGTAGGAATCTAAAAACGTGATTTTTTTCCAAATGTTATTGAACCTACTTTTCACGTTCGTCCTCTAGAAGTTTGTACAGTTTTGGGTATCGAGTCTGGTGCATATTGATATCGGCTCGAACCTCCACTTGGCCACTGAAATGAACAGATCGATATATTAGTCTTTAAAAAAGTATTAATAGTTCTTTTGTTTGCTATATGATGATAAATCTAGGCACTTTTAGGTATACACATAATGACAATTGACTACATAAACCTGTACAAAAGATCGCAATCAGTTCATGGACAACGGAAAATAATACTTTTGTTTCCTCAATTCAGATTTGCATTTGAGTCTTTGTCAGATATTTGACACAATAAGCTCTCTTCGAGATATATTCCTCGGTTACACGATTTGTTAAATGCATACCAGCTTCAAGAAAAGCGCACAGATGTACTTAAAGATAAGGTAGGCTTAGGCACGAGCTTGACGACTTGATCCCGTTTGCCTACCAAATTAACTTATTTAATTAAATTAAAGACCGTACCGTATATCATATATTTAGGTCACACAAATAAGCGAAATGACTTATCTCTTGACTTGCTTTATCACACAGCCTGCAAATACGTCTAAGTTTATCACATGCGATGATATGTTAAAAGACAATGAAGTAAATGTTTTGAACGTTGTCCACCTGTCGAACTAGAACCGACTCATATGGAAACGTCTCTGTGTACATAGACATCGCCAGCTGCTTCCGGTACTTGTGAATCCACGAGGAGAACAAGTCGATGTGCTTGATAAAGATCTGCTTATCCTCGAACTCTACCGCGAGGACATCTCGGACCGCTCCATTGTAGAGAGCCCGATCGACCACGAGTTAATCCGTCTCCTCTTCGGCAATGATCGTAGCCGTCCGAAATGGCGTCGTGGGAAACGAGCGCCACCTCGCCAAACGGAAACCCAGATCCTGTGTGGTAAACCACATTTACTTTTTTGAAATGGTTAGAACATAAATTTAACGACAAGATTTAATAAAATCAAACTAACACAGAGTTTCGAATTTGGGTATTAAAAAACACACACATCATTTTGAACTTGTATTCAGGTTTACTTTTTAAATAAGGTTTAATAAACATAAGTTTGCAAAGCTATTCAACCACAAACTACCTAACTATATGCACTCCAAAAATTGATTTGAAGTACTGAATGTATATCATTTGTACACTTCACTTAAAACAAAGTCAACTACTTTACACTTATACCAAACACATTGTGAATTTGTCCACTCACCCAGACTGGTGACAAAGTAGCCCAATTTACTCCGGTCCAGATTTCCGTCATTGTCACGGCTACCGATGACGTCATAGACAGCTGCTCGTCGCTCCTTCCGGTCCCTTCTTTGTCCTTGTTGATGATGAATATGGAGATCTTACCAGCCAGAATGATGTAGAAACTGCGGAACAATGTATTGTTTTTATCAATGTAATAAGGATTAGATTTGTATTAGTCATTTATTTTCAAATGTTTTGATATAAAAACATAAATATAAACCACAACTTATCATCGATGATACGAAAAAATGGAATTCTTAAAAACGAAAAGAAAAAATGAACAACAATATTGTTCGCATTGAATTGTTCATTTATTGTGTATTGTTCATTATGTGAAAAGGGATTTATCTACTGTCATAGCGGAATGGCAGGGGGCCCCTTCCATTTGTATGCACCACCCTTTAAAACTTGTTGGTCCCTTCTATTGTATGCCCTACCCTTAAAGTTTGTTCTTCCTCGTTTGTCCCTTTTTCATTTGCCCATGTTCATAAATACGCATCGTGTTTTTATTGGTAATTGACGATCCGGCAAAGAGGAGTAACTAACAGAAGTACTTGATGTTATTATAAAAATATCATAAATAAAAAAAATATTCCTCATGGAATATATGCTCAATGGATTATTGAAAAGAAGTATTTAAGTGAAACAGCACAATTAAGTCACTTTCAAAGTTGAAAGGATTCAAGGATTTTTGCGAAAAGCTTGCAACATATAAGTCGCCAATCTCCCCCCTGGCGGATGATGACGTCATCCTTCTGGAACTTTCCTACGCTGCAGTTCCGTACGATGTCCTTCAAGCATTTTGGAATAACGAACATAAAACAATGAAATTGTCATTATGTTAAGGCATACATTTACGCTAAATACACAATTTCTAGCATAGAAAAAGTTGGTTTATACATGCGTACTGTTATGCTTAGTACCATTTATAGCATCGTAACATTACTTGTTTTTTTTTTTATCAAATGACGTTTAATTAAAAAGGCCAACCATTTTGCAAACTGCACACATTTCATCTTAAAAAATGACGAACAAGGAAAGATTTATATCATAAAATAATTTAAACAAATCGTGTAACACCTCGTATTACCATAATTTGTGAATTATACATACAATCGGTTTATTTATGACAATTAAAAACCAGAACAACTATACTATATTTTTTCTTCGATCGTGTCAAACATGAGAAAAAAAAAGCTTAAACGCACATTTTAACCTGGTTACATATTAATTCACATTTAAAAAGGACTAAACCTCATTAACATGTGTGTATCCGTATGATTTATTTCCATTTCACCAATGCGAGTAGTTTATGTTTCGGAAATGATTGGAAGTAATCAGATTATTTACGCTCACATTCGAAGCTCTTTTATTCCTTTACTCATCGCTAAGGGAAAGTAATTAACCAAACACTTCGGCCATTGAACTGTGAAAAATAAATAAAAGATGGCAAATATGTAATGCGCTCTGTTGACAGATCTTTACATTCATCAAAGCAAAGATACAAATCGAATTTGTTTTGACCATTCATCTTGAAAGTTATCAGTAGCACAGCAAAGAGGAGGTCCTTTGAAGAAACAAACGACACTACAAGAGGTTAATGTCGCGATCGCAGCAACACACAAATTGTATATCAGCATTTAATACGTAAATTAAATAGGAACATTGGAATTGAGTGCTTTATATACAGTTTGATCTATACAGAGACATATTCTGATCATTTGAACCTCGTTATGTGAAAACTTGGCGTTATGCATATGCGTAGAATATCATCCCAGATTAGCCTGTGGGGTCCGCATTAGTTATTAATTTCATCGATTAAGTGTTTCCACCATTGGCAACTCCTAATTTGTGGTCATGTAACTATGTAACCTCGGTACTAAGTTATTGACGTTTCAGGAACAGTGATTGCTTTGGAAAGTGTATCATATCATAAACAAATTTCCAATTAAATCTGTCATCACAGGATGATCTTAATGTTCGCAAACAATTATGAGCGTCGTTATGTTTGTAGACGATACACAGATTGACAATGTTTATTCCAGATTTGTTATCATCTCTCATTTAAAATCAACAATGATTATCAATATACCCACAATTGACATCTCGCCTGGACGATGATCGCTGCTTACCAGTAACCTTTACAACTATAATATTAAAGCTCTGGCGGTTTGAAATGCAATTTACAGTCACTGCCAATAATAACAACACCAATTGTGAGAGCGCCGGAATTCCGGAAGGTAGTTGCACAAACGTTATGAGGATTATAGTCATCGACTAAATCGATTTAAAGTATTTGCACCATTGTTAACTGCCATAAATTGAAGCTATGCAACTATGTTACTTCTGTGCAGACATATTGACGTTTCAAGAACTGATTCTTCTGAAGGCAGTTGACGATTCAGTAACGTTATGGGGGTACAGATGGTATGTTTCCGACACAAAAAGAAAAAAAAAATGTTAAAAAAAACTATTTACTATTTGACAAACACGCGTCAATGTGTTACACTCAATTTGAGCAAATAATTGAACATATTATAAATTTAACACTTTGGAAAGGTATGTCATTGGGGTAGTCGATGTCAACATGTACACCCATTGTATCCTTGCCCTTCTCTTTGATATGTTCTTTTCTTGTAGAATCTCGTTTAGAAAACATGAATAAATGGGATCACACCAATTGACCTGTATGCGTCTTCTGAAGGAAGGGATAAATCGATAGCGTACTCTATATATTGTAAGCATAATATTAAATTTAAGCTATAGCTTAAACGACACTTCAAGAGGTTAATGTCGCGACTGCAGCAAAACAAAACTTGCATATCAGCATGTAATACGTGAATTAATTAGGAACATTGGAATTGAGTGCTTTATATACAGTTTGATGTATACAGAGACATATTCTGATCATTTGAACCTCGTTAAAATGAATACGTTAATAGCGTATTCTATATATTGTAAGCATAATATTAAATTTAAGCTATAGCTTTGTATATGAACCTATCGTTTAAAAGGCAACTGTTGCTTTAATGCTAGCATACACAAAGGACGAATAACCATTTTGTTGTATAGACAATCACATATTGCAAAGCTGGGCCGGACGTCTAAAATCGGCCCGAGGCCCATATAACGAATAGGGCTCATTATAGACGTATGACCCAGCTCGGCTGTATGTGATCGTTTGTAATTAATATTATCATATTTTGTTCCAACACCAAAATTAATACAATTCCAGCTTTCCGCACGCTTTATTTCATTCGACTTATCACGATATTTTTGACGTTCCTCGAAAGACGAAATATCATTGACGAAACGAATCAGTTTAAACAGGCCGAACAGGCTAATCATGGACGACACTTTCCGCCTTAACTGAATTTTCGCTAAGAAGAGACTTCCTTGAAACGAAACATACCATAAAAGCGGAAAGTGTCGTCCTTGACCGCACATGTTAACATGGGACGACACCTTAAGCACATGCATTAATCCACGTTTTTCAAGAGCGAGGCTCAATTATATTATTTGTGTACGTTCTCACCAATTATGTGTTGTTTTCTTTTAAATTTGTTTGCACTTATATCAGAAAGAATATGCACTCATAAAAATTGTAAAAACGACCACAAACATATTTATACTGTTGTCTTAAAATCTTTAATTATTTCATGAATACTCAGTTAATTTTGTCTCTGATTAAGCAACACAAATGTCTGAGCTGCGTACAACCGCTATGCAATTCTGTTAACACACAATAGATGTAAAGTATTGATGACCATTCATATCCACGTCGTTGGTTCCGAGTACATGTTAGCACATTAGGCACAAACTGGAAGCTGTTTCAAACTCGTTCGTTTCTTCTGTTTTACANCATGCATTAATCCCCGTTTTCCAAGAGCGAGGCTCAATTCTATTATTTGTGTACGTTCTCACCAATTATGTGTTTTTTAATTTGTTTGCACTTATATCAGAAAGAATATGCACTCATAAAAATTGTAAAAACGACCACAAACATATTTTTACTGATTTCTTAAATCATTTAATTATTTCTTGAATACTCAGTTAATGTTGTCTCTGATTAAGCAACACAAAAGTCTGAGCTGAGTACAACCGCTATGCAATTCTATTAAGACACAATAGATGTAAAGTATTGATGACCATTCATATTCACGTCGTTTGTTCCGAGTACATGTTAGCACTTTAGGCACAAACTGGAAGCTGTTTCAAGCTTTAACGTTTCTTTTGTTTTACACAGCACAACTTACGTCGCTGTAAAAATGTCGCTGCATTACGGCAGATACCATATTTTTATTATTATACGAACTAATCATATAGGACATTTTAAATGGGCATTATTCTGATCCCTTTGGACAAGTTATTTACGCTGGTTTATAGACGAATTTCATCACTTCAATCATAGCTAAGGATTATCTCATTACAACGCGAGGAAAACCTATGAACTGAGGTGAATTATAACTATAATTTCAAGGACGGCAAACGAATGATGCGCCTTGTTGACAGATCTTTAAATTCTTCAAAGCAAAAACAAATCGTTATATTAAAAAGTTATTTTGACCATTGACCTAGAGAGTTATCCGCCGTGCATCAAGGTCGTTTTTTCCCGCCAGCCTTAAATGAAAGATGTAAATCTCTCCACTGCAGCAACATAAACTGGTGTATCATCACGTACAAAGTACAGTTCATATTTGCGTAACAAAATGAGCCGCGTTCTGAGAAAACGGGGCTTAATACAGTGTCGTCCCAGAATAGCTTGTGTGGATCACACAGGCTAACTTGGGACGACATTTCGCGCACACTGAAACTCAAATGTGTATGCTTATTGCATAGACCTATCGGTAAATACACAACCCTTTGCCGTGGCATAAAACAGCTCGAGCTAAATCGATCGAGGTTCAATTCCTACATATGAGTATCGTTCTGTGAAAAGGGGGTTTAATGCATGTGTGTCAAGTGTCGTCCCAGATTACCCCGCGCAGTCCGCACAAATTAATCAGGGACAACACTTTCTGCTTTAATGGATTTTTATTAAAAGGAGGTTTCATCTTAAAAAAATTCCAATGTAGGCGGTAAGAGTTTTCATTGATTGGCCGGTACGGACTGCACAGGCTAATCTGAGACTACACTTTACTCAAATGAAATAGACCACCTCTTTTCACAGAGCGAGGCTAATATGTTTACACGTGATATTACAGTGTTTCGGCCCTGACTGATGGTGCAGCGGAAGTTTAACAGTGTTCATTTCTGAGAAAAAAGAAGTACGGTACTCCCAAACTAATTGTTATATAAGCCGCGCTTTACAGACATTGAGTATCAGGGCCCGGTTGTAACGGGCATTGAGTATCAGGGCCCAGTTGTAACAGACATTGAGTATCAGGGCCCGGTTGTAACGGGCAAGCCGCGCTTTACAGACATTGAGTATCAGGGGCCGGTTGTAACGGGCATTGTTGNTCCAAAGTTTAACTGGCTGTTAAAGTTATGAGCAACCAGACCCAGACATAAACCGATGACTTCACGGGATTTCGTTATTTGACTAACACACAAGTCAACCACGAGCGACGTTGTTACAAGTCAGTATTTTAACCAGTACGCAGATGTTTAAACAATTACTTAAAGTTTGGTAAATATGTGCTAAATTCAAATTGTTTACATTTACTTTTCCATTTAGTGTAGGTCTTCTAATAGCTGATATTAAATACTTTGATTGTGTTCGTGCTTTAATAGTACTGACGAATTAACGCCCCCCTCCCCAACACGCACACAAGATAAATATCGTATATGGATAAAACTACACCGAAAAGCATACTCCTATATATGATGATGAAAACGTGTTTAATATATTAAAATGATCCTTAAGACCGAGTTTGGAAACTCTGGTTTGAAATTTGTGAAAATTAAAGACCCTATTTAACTTAGAAATAAACAAACATAAAAAGACGGGTTAAATTTTTTTTCAAAAGAATTTGAAAATCTCTTTCAATTTTAGTAGTTTAGTAGTAAAGTTATCCTGTAAAATGAAGAAATGCATAAATTAAGTGTTTTTTTTGTTCCATAACAATTTCCTTAAAAAGGAAATAGAATGTAAGCATCAAAGAGTTTACAATAAAATAATACGAAAATATAAAATACTGTATGATAAACAGATTTCATTTGTTTTAATACACTATGATGTTCGCTTGAAACCGTGCGCTTTAAGGGATTCAGGTTGATTGCATGCGTAAGCGACCATTCATCTAACCCAGGCTTCTGTTCAGCATTGTATTCAACATTCAGCAGCCTCCCATGCGTAAGCGACCATTCATCTAACCCAGGCATCTGTTCAGCATTGTATTCAACATTCAGCAGCCTCCCATGCGTAAGCGACCATTCATCTAACCCAGGCATCTGTTCAGCATTGTATTCAACATTCAGCAGCCTCCCATGCGTAAGCGACCATTCATCTAACCCAGGCATCTGTTCAGCATTGTATTCAACATTCAGCAGCCTCCCATGCGTAAGCGACCATTCATCTAACCCAGGCATCTGTTCATCAGTGTATTCCACATTCAGCAGCCTCCCATGCGTAAGCCACCATTCATCTAACCCAGGCTTCTGTTCAGCATTGTATTCCACATTCAGTTGCATGCGTAAGCGACCATTCATCTAACGCAGGCTTCTATTCATCATTGTATTCCACATTCAGCAGCTTTTCATTACGTTGTTTGACCAGTGATCCGAACCGATGTAAGAACAGGGGATTGATCCGGAATATATACAAACAAGAGATCGTAGAAATGGAGTTCAGTGTTCCGTGAGTCAATGAACGCATCAGGTGGGAGGGTTTCATGTTATAAACAACTACATGTCATTTATAAATTGGCTGCAACATAGATGCATATAAAACGTAATTATTCAATGTAATATTCATAAGCATACAATTTTAAGGCATAGTGTGTTCGTTATATCACTGACAATTATGATTGCTAAAAAAATACTATTGACTTTGCATGAGCTGTAGGACGGCAGCTCAAGTAAATGTTTTGAGACATAATATAATTAAATTAAATATATTATCACACGCAAATTATAAAAGGAAACATTCAACAAAAACAGAAATTATTCAATCATACGGAGTCTAAGTAATCACTATCAGTGGAATTCTTAATCACTTATACTTTTTACGCCATAACCTGGTGCATTCAATATTTAAATACGAGCGATTACTATAGAGGAAGCTGGGCTGATAAACTCGGTCTGGAAATAAAAAATTCAGGAGTTGCATTTTGAATTGGTGTCACGTTAGTGACATGGGTTTGTTTTTTAAATTAAGAGTTTAGGCGCGCAATAAAATTCATTTCATCATCACCCCCTATACATCGATAATCCAAACTTAATACAGTGTCGTCCCAGAATAGCTTGTGTGGATCACACAGGCTAACTTGGGACGACATTTCGCGCACATGCATTAAGCCCAGTTTTCCCACACTGAAACGCAAACTTATGTATGCTTATTGCATAGACCTATCGGTAAATACACAACCCATTGCCGTGGCATAAAACAGCTCGAGCTAAATCGATCGAGGTTCAATTCCTACGTATGAGTATCGTTATGTGAAAAGATGGTTTAATGCATGTGTGTCAAGTGTCATCCCAGATTATCCCGCGCAGTCCGCACAGATTAATCAGGGACAACACTTTCTGCTTTTATTCATTTTTATTAAAAGGAGGTTTCATCTTAACAAAATTCCAATGTGGGCGGAAAGAGTTTTCACTGATTGGCAGGTACGGACTGCACAGGCTAATCTGAGACGACACTTTACTCAAATGAAATAGACCACCTCTTTTCACAGAGCGAGGCTCATATGTTTACACGTGATATTACAGTGTTTCGGCCCTGANGGGACAACACTTTCTGCTTTTATGGATTTTTATTAAAAGGAGGTTTCATCTTGACGGAATTCCAATGTGGGCGGAAAGAGTTTTCACTGATTGGCCGGTACGGACTGCACAGGCTAAGCTGAGACGACACTTTACGCAAATTAATTAAACCACCTCTTTTCACAGAGCGAGGCTAATATAATAACACGTGATATTACAGTGTTTCGCCCTGATGGTGCAGCGGAAGTTTAACAGTGTTCATTTCTGAGAATAAAGAAGTAATGTACTCCCAAACTAATTGTAATATAAGCCGCGCTTTACAGAAATTGAGTATCAGGGCCCGGTTGTTACGGGCCTTGTTGCTCAAAACTGTAACTTTCAGTTAAGGTAACAGTCTGTTAACTTCAGACCCGAATAAAATTAATTATAATTATAAACGTAATGTTATTATCAAGCATATGCACATTATTCGAGCAAACGAATTTGTTTAAAATAAACACATATATTATTAGAGGGTTAACAATTAAGTCAAATACATAACTTTATCCAAAGTTTAACTGGCTGTTAAAGTTATGACCAACAAGGCCCAGCCATAAACCCTGATTTCACGGGATTTCGTTATTTGACTAAGACAAGTCAACCACGAGCTACGTTGTTACAAGTCAGTCTTCAGACCAATACGCAGATGTTTAGACAATTACTTAAAGTTTGGTAAATATGTGCTAAATTCAAATTGTTTACATGAACGTTTCCATTTAGTGTAGGTCTTCAAATAGCTGATATTAAATACTATGATGGTGTATGATGGTGTTTGAGCTTTAATAGTACTGACGAATTAACGCCCCCCCCCNAATAGCTGATATTAAATACAATGATTGTGTTCGAGCTTTAATAGTACTGACGATTTAACTCCCACTACCTTCCCCAATACGCACACATGATGAATATCGTATATGGATAAACTACACTGAAAATCATACTCCTATATATGATGATGAAAACGTATTTAATATATTAAAATGATCCTTAAGACCGAGTTTGGTAACGCTGGTTTGAAATTTGTCAAAATTAAAGACCCTATTTAACTTAGAAATAAACAAACATACAAAAGACGGGTTAAATTTTTTCAAAAGAATTTGAAAAACTCTTTCAATTTTAGTAGTTTAGTAGTAAAGTTATCCTGTAAAATGAAGAAATGCATAAATTAAGTGTGTTTTTTCCATATTAAAACAATTTCCTTAAAAAGAAAATAGAAAGTAAGCATCAAAGAGTTTACAATAAAATAATACGAAAAGATAAAATACTGTATGATAATCAGATTTCATTTTTTTAAATACTCTAGGATGTTCGCTTGAAACCGTGCGCATTCATCTAACATTCAGGAGTTACATTTTGAATTGGTGTCACGTTAGTGATATGGGTTTGTTTTGAAATTAAGAGTTTAAGCGCGCAATAAAATTCATTTCATCATTTATAAACTAAACAGAATAAAAGAATAAAAGCATGTTGAAGCAATGACAAACTTTATCATTTGCGTGACGTATTTACAAGCTATGACATTGATGTAATGAGAAAGTTTTGGGAAGTTTCTGGTTGCAAGCAACATCTAATACACAATTGTGTAGTGCAATAAGACGTGTTTCTCAATTGCCAACACAATGAATAAACAAGCGCAAAAATAATTGACACTTCAATTATCACACTGAATTATTGTGGATGTAAGTAAATATTGTTACGTTTTCCATTTTAAAAGACACGTTATCGTTGTGTTTACTGTAAACCCTTGATGGCGATTGTTCAACTTTAAATTGAACTTTATTTAGATTTACAATAACGTTTCCTATACTTTCAGGAGCTAGTTCACTTATGTTAAATGTTTGTACAGTATGCTTATTTTTGTCAGAACTGTTGAAATAATAATGTCCGTCATTCATGAACACTTTTTAAACTTCTGACCCAGATCGATTTTGCTTACTTGTTTAACGACTTTCCTACAACAAAGTATCAGTAAAATCGCAGAGTAGCACCGGATATTACAGAACATAGGCGGAATATATTTGTGGTATCGGCGAGTGTCCCATAAGCGCCGTATTATGACAAAAAATGTTATTCGGGTCGCTGTTGTCCAGTTGAATAATAATTATAATAATAATAATAATAATAATAATAATAATAATAATAATAATAATAATAATAATAATAATAATAATAATAATAATAATAATAATAATATATATATCAGTAAATATCAAACAGTAGTAGTTATTTATTGTACAGATATATAAATATATAAAAGGTGGCATAACAGGAATGAATAGAGACAATTGAAAGTTCGATCGCAGTTTGAAGTCAATATACTTTATATAAATAACAATAAATTGTCTTATACTACTAACATACATAGTATAAGAGTGCATGTAAATAATATAATTGTGATCATGCATATATTTTACCGTTATATTCCTCCTGTACCTGACGGAACACATTGTCAATTGCTGATTGTCCCTGACCCAATACCAGAGCCTGATACACCGTGGAAAGTGCGTTGTTATTCTTTATATCACTCGTTTCATAGTTATTGCAAAAAATCCTTTAGCAGCTTTTACAATTATAACTTTCTACGCTTTACTATACTGCCAAAGTTACTATTTTGTTCTTCTATTATGGAGTACCGTATAGATAATTGTATCTGTTACGATGATCCGGTCTTTAATTTTAGGAAACCGACATCCAGCATAGGGTTAACATAACTTTAATGACTCTCAAGGCCTCTTAAACAACACTTAACGCATGTATAACGCCCGCTTTGTTAGTAGCAAAATAGCATCATATTGACAACGTAATGGTCACTGACTGCTGTGGTGTAGCGAGCAGTGCTTTAGAATCAACATCGTTGTCGATGAACTATTTCTTTGAAGGAATTGTACTTCGTTTGTTCAATTGTTTGACATATTGATATATATACTAACAGCTATGTTAATCTACATATATATATACATTGCATATGATTATTATTAATGTTCAGTATAACTCAGAGAACAATTATCAGTTTCTTTTTCTATGGAATCCTCCATAATGTGAAGTGCACGGACTGAAATTAACCAGCCACATTGAAAACATTGACTTTTATTTACCATTTCGGATTATTTAAAAGTTCATGCAAAACAATTAAATAATTAATGAGAAAAAAATATATCCGAATATGTTTTGTTGTTGTTTTGTCATATTGATCCCCAACTAACAGAATTGAAAAAAAAAATATAAACAATTATGCGATCAACGAATGTTTTGTATGTTTGACGTGCATAACTTTCGGTTTTTGTATTTTTTTTTATTTTCGTTGTTAAAAAGCATTTAGTATAATAAACATGCACTACTTACAAACACAATCAATTGCGCAGCTTTCCACATTGACAAATATTTCTTGAACATTTAGCCAGCATATGAGAACACTTAATTATTCAAGGCAGTCTATGTACTTAATTTCGTATCACAACGGAAACTGTTTATATACCTTTTCCTATAAATTGAAACGCTTGCTCGTGAAATAAAAAGTTTTGGTTTGCTGACGATTACGCAATCAAATTCAAGATTTTTTTTTTGGCAGGTGGCTATCCAAATAAACACAGTTGAAAGTGCACTTTAAAGCCTTCAGGTTCGTTTGTGTTTATTTTCACATGCTTTGCTGTGAAGGTGAAGATTCTTAGTACAGGGGAAATCGTGTTATATCTCTGGGTCGAGGGGAATTATTTAATCTTTGTTAATTTCACACTGGGATATTTGGAAAGTTATTTGTTGTTTGTATTTTTTTTAAGTACATTAACTTGCACAACGCGATGAACTCATAATACATACAAACACTGACTTGACATAAATAACAATATACTATCGTAAAAAGTTATTATGTTTTTTTTTCAATTGAACTACGTATAGATTATAGTATCTGGTACGCAGATTCGGGCTATTCCTTTATCAGACCGCTTTGTTAAGACATACAGCGTATTGTTATTATACTTTGACTATCAAAGCCTCTGACACAATAATTTACGCATGTATACGCCCTCTTTGTAACGTTACTTCATAAACATAACGTAACGAAATAACGTAATATTGTTACTGAAGAGTCACTGACTCTCGATTGGTCATTCTCGGCTCGGGTACTAATTGAAAGTACCCCGGGTACTCTTAAGAATACTAAAATGTACCCCGGGTACGGAAAATATACTAAAACGTTGCCGGAAATACTAACGCTGAATTGGTCGTTGTCGGCTCATTTTTTTAAAATTAATTTTGTTCATATTTATGTCAATATTCTGTAAAAAAAAGCCACTATCTTATCGAAACTCGTACTTAAAAAAACATGTTGAGGAAGGTTTTGTTCAATTAAAACTTTTTTTTCGTAGTCGGTAGCGCGTTTTACGACATCAGATTTTGGAAAGGAATATAACTCGGGTACCATCTGATATTTGCTGGGTGCCTTAAAGCGTATTTTTCGTATCCGGGTATATTGTTGTTTACGTAAGAGTACCTGGGATACTTTTAAGTAGTACCCGAGCCGACAATGACCAAAAGAGCGTCACTGACTGGTGTCGCGCAGATAGCAGTGCTTTACAATCAACGTCGTTGTCGATGAACTATTTATTTGAAGGCATTGTTTTGCGTGTTTTCAATTGTTAAACATTACGAAGTGTATACAAACGGTCGTCATTCGAGCACTTTTCAAATATTTGAGCCTCGCTCTGGGAAAAGGGGGTTTAATGCATGTGCTTAAGTGTCGCTCAAGATAAGCCTGTGCAGTCCGCACAGGCAAATCAGGGACGACACTTTCGGCTTTTATGATATGTTTGTCTCTTCTTAGCAAAAATCTAGCTTAGGCGGAAAGAGTCGTCCCGGATTAGCCTGGGCATAGTGCACGGGCTAATCTGGGGCGATACTTTACGCACACGCATTTAACCCCCTTTTCACAGATCGAGGCTCATATAAATTCCATATGATAATACATATTGTTCAGAATAATCTAGAGTACAATGATTCCACGTAATTCTCCATAATGTGAGATGGACAGCATACATTAATTAGCCACACTGACCGCTGCTAACACTTTTGCATACTAGGGATGTTTTCATTGGCTGATTATTTTATTATTTTGAGGGAACAAAATAGTATCTTGTTCCCTCAATATAATCCGCGTCTGCGATTGGCCGATTACCTTGTGCGCACATATAACGATTGTGTTTCCCCAAGTGAAAAAAAAAAATCGGGAAAACACAAGTTCTGTTTTCCTGTCTCCCCCCAAAAAATTAACTCGGGAAAACAGACTTATTTTGTGTTTTCCCGAGTGATTTTTTTTAGACTTTCTTTTGCACCGGTGATGTTACCTTAGTGTCACCGTATAGCAGTCTATTTACTTCATTTCTTATCAAAGCGGAAACTGTTTTCACACGTTTTTCATTGAAATTGAACAGCTTTCCCGAGAAATAAGCTCTCGTCGGCTGGTGATTACGCAATCAAATTCAAGATTTTTTTTGGCAGGTGGCTATCAAAATAAGCACAGAAGAAAAAGCACTTAAACGCGTTCAATTTCGATTATGTTTATTTTCACATGCTTTGCTGTAAAAGTTAAGATTCTTAGAAAAGGGAAGATCGTTTACTGTCTGGGTCGATTGTAAATATAGCCTTTGTTAATTTCACACTGGGATATTGGGAAGTTATTTGAAGTTTTATTATTTTTAAAAGTACACCAACTTGTAAAACTCAATTAATTCAAAAGAGTGAACAATTGGTTTTGAAATAACATAAATCTAATAATTATATAGAAGATATTTGTTGGATTTGATGGAATATCGATTTTAATTCACGAGTGTTCATAGAAAATATATCTTGTTATGATCATGAGTGAATTTAACTCGATATTCCACCGAATCAAACACATTTCCTTTTTATGTTTTGCTCACAAATGCCAAGTTTTGTATTTTTACAAAAAAATAGTTCCGGTAAAAAAATGAAAATTATCGATAATTATCACTGTTAATTTTCACTGTTTGATACAGTGAATTATTAGTTTTTATTTACTGATATTTCTCTATAAACCACCGGAAAGCATAAACTAAATTCAGTTAACTGTCGAAGATATTTATTAATAACATCGGTTGTAAAAGGAAACTGATAACATGCGTCCCGTGCACAAAAATATGTTTAAATCAGGTAACAAAATATTATATCACACTGAAGTAAACAAGTATCCTATGGGCTAATGTATAAACAAACCTTCAGCCGCCCTGTCAAAATATAGTTTTGCTAACAGACTTCACAGACTTTTATAAAAAAGCATAGACGTTTGGATTGTGCGTGTGATAATAACCACATTTTCACAGATGTGCAAAGATATTATTTATGAAAAGTATGGTTCTTTACCCTTCAGATTCTTCCTAGTGTCAAGGTCATTAAACCCGTCTCTATAAAACATCGGACGGACATAATAGAAAATACAATACAATTTCGATTAAGCATAATTTAATTCTGTAACTAGAAAGTTTCTCAATTATTAGTTGATTTAAGTTATTCAAATAATGAAATAATTTTCATGGCATTGTTTTCAATATTTTAGAATCATATTGAGGAGTAAGTATAACATGTTCACAAAACAATTGCATAATTCCGTTATGTATAATTGAAACAATGATACACGTGAATACACTTAATGATGTCCCGAAGACAATATATGGATGAGATATTTATTGATCAAACTTAGGAAGTTGAGTCTCGACAATTAAGGACAAAAGATGATTTGTGGTAACCATGAACCATAGGTCAAATGTACAGCAATGTCTGACCACAGGTTCAATAGCGGATTTCAGGATGAGCAGGACGCTATAACACTTCAAGAAAGAAGTTTTTTCGAAAGAAAAATTCAGTTGTGCACAAGCTAATCTGGGACGACAATTTACGCACATGCATAAATCCCAGGTTTTCTCAGAACGAAGCTCATAATTCCTCCGAGTCTGATTCATCCAGATAAAACGCATAATTACGAGCACTTATGTTAAAGAGCACGTAACACTTGACTGAACGACAATCACTTTGGAATTATTCATTAGGTCGGTATAAAAACATTTAAGCAACAGGTTGGGACAGTTGATACATGCTCTAGTATGTGCATCTGAGATTTTAGCGAAAGGTGAGAAAGTTAAGTAGTTCACTGTATAAATGTGCCTCGTTCTGGGAAAACAGGGTTTAATGCATGTGTATAAATCTTTGTTCCAGATAAGCCTTTGCAGTCCGCACAGGCTAAAACACACGACACTTTCCGCCTAAACTGGACATTCGCTAATAAGAGACTTCTTTTAAACCAAATATACCGTGCAAGTGGAAAGCGTCGTCCCTGATTAGCCTGTGCGGACTATATATGCTCATATGGGACGACACTAGACGTCCATACATTAAGCTCTGTTATCTCAGAGCGAGGCTCAAACGAATAATGTGATACATATGGGCACGTTATTGACGAATTGTGTGCCTTAACTGCAATGGAAATTAATCTCCAAAAAAACTGAAATAATTGTTTTTAGAAACGGTGGAGCTTAATGACATTACGAGCATTAGAGTTTCCGTGGCACGCGAATAAATACTACCTCTATTTATAAATCCATGGGATAAATGTTAACACTGAAATTATCTTGGAGCGCTACTGATGAAAAGCCAAGTGCACAAGAACAAAAAGCAAATTTTGCTATTTACAATTATTAAAAATCATTTGGGTATTTTCCGATTAAAGAATTATTTATCTTGTTCGATAGTATGAGAAAACCGACTATGTTATGGATCACAAACATGGGAATATATTGACTTCATTGAAGTTGCACATAACACGTTTTGTAAACAAATTTTGTATGTTTATAAACCTTTTAACACATGTCGCGTTCATGGTGAATGTGGGCGTCTCCCATTATGTGTATTCTGCGTTGTCAGTGTTATAAAATATTGGTGCATGTTACTAAATTTGCCTTACCATAGATAACCTAAACAATCTTATAAAATGATAAAAGCGTAAGATGACTCCGGCAGAAGTTGTTGGGCTTCAAAAGTCTTAACAATGTTATTTCGTTATGACTGTGGATATGTATGGATATGTATGGATAAGTCAAGAAATTAGTGCTGTTAGTTTATTGATCATTCATAAGACACGTTCGCCAACGCATTACTGATTGTTATACTCAAAACTGGCAAAGTGATAACAATTATTAATCTCGCAGTGACCACTATATGTATTGCAAAACAATGCTAGATACAGAAAGATATCTTTCCTTAAACCACATACGATTTAAACATAAAATTGCCTTTTCTAGATTTGGATGTTCGTAACATTAATTAAATTTTCAGATAGGAAGACAATCAAATATTATATTTGATGATAGACTGTGTTTCTTTTGTCGTGATAAAAAATAATATACGTGTTATTGATTGCGTAAGGTGTTGTCGCTTAGCTAATGCAGTCCGCACAGGTTAATGAGGGACGACACTTTCCGCTTTATTGTACCTTTCGTTTACATCAAGTCCTTTTAGCGAAAGTCCAGTTTCAGCCACTCACGGGGCAACTAATGTCGTCCCCAATAATCCTGTTCGGACTTCACAGGCTTATCTGCGAAGAGACTTTACGCACATGCATTAAACACCGTTTTCCCATTGCGAGACGCATACTTATTTTCCCCCAGACTGTGTGATCCCATCGGGTTCGCAGTTCAGCAGGGCGAGTTACCGGCAGTATCACGGGCGAACTTCTTCCGGAAAGACCCACTACAACGCCGGAGAGCGGCTGCTTGACGGCACGAGGATCCGGGTGGTATGTACCAAAGACCGTCAAGGAGATGCTGTGAGAAAATCAGCACGCATGAGTGCAGCGCCGGAAGCTGGAGTCCAGCACTTCCGGTTGCCAAGATATGGATATATTGGGATATTTTTTTCAAGCAACATTTGAATCATATCTTGTGTTTCTTGTTTAATATCTGTAACTTTTATCTGGTATAAATCGATCGCGAAATAACCCACTTAATTGGCAAACAGCATATCCACAGAACCAGCAAAAAATTTGATAACACTGCATTTAAAGGATATCTTCTGTTGCACTAAATCTTCATNTTACTGAAGAGTCACTGACTCTCGATTGGTCATTCTCGGCTCGGGTACTGATTGAAAGTACCCCGGGATTACTACAATGTACCCCAGGTCCGGAAAATATACTAAAACGTTACCGGAAATACTACACTGAATTGGTCGTTGTCGGCTCATTTTTTTAAATAAATTTTGTTCATATTTATGTCAATATTCTGTAAACAAAAACAACTACTGTCGTCGCGAAAAATCCTGTTCAGGCATATCTGGGAAAGAGACTTTACGAACATGCATTAAACACCGTTTTCCCATTGCGAGACGCATACTTATTTTTCCTCAGACTGTGTGATCCCATCTGGTTCGCAGTTCAGCAAGGCGAGTCACCGGCAGTATCACAGGCGAACTTCTTCCGGAAAGACCCACTACAACGCCGGAGAGCGGCTGCGTGACGGCACGAGGATCCGGGTGGTATGTAACAAGGACCGTCAAGGAAGTGCTGTGTGAAAAGTCAGCACGCGTGAGTGCAGCGCCGGAAGCTGAAGTCCAGTATTTCTGGTTGCCAAGTATGGATATGTTGGGATATTTTTTCAAGTAACATTTGAATCATATCTTGTGTTTCTTCTTTAATATCTGTAACTTTTATATGGTATAAATCGATCGCGAAATAACCCACTTAATTGGTAAACAGCAATTAAGAGTGTGGACTTTTAATTTTGAGAAAGTTCGTTTTTTAATTCGAAAAAAACATATATATATTAATAAGATTAAGTGGAGTTTGTAAACAATTAATTAATTAATTAATTAATTGAAATATCAAACAGTTTATTTACACTGCATGTTTGCCGATGGTTTACATGAAGCACTGTACGGAATACTTCAATATTGTATTCACATAGGAACGCAGAAATGTCACTGGTGTACGTGTTTTTAATTCTTTTAATTGTGTACCATTTTAATTTTTGCCGTTCAATGTCAAAACTGGTACTAATGACTCGGCGATCAAGTTTTTATTTATATGTAATTAAATTGTATTTTTCTTATCGAAATCAACGGTTTATAAAAGGTTAGTACTTGTGATTGTTAAACGTTGGCATGACGTACGCGCAGCATTAACAAATATGACGTTAACGTTGTAGTTTATACTCAGGTTTTATCATAGAATATCTTATTAACATTATTTGATGTGACTATTGGTAAATTGAAGCCACAAGTGGACGTTGACCTTTTACGACGCGATTTTTAGGATGCTTCTCTTTTACTCTTTTAAAATGACGTGTTTTTTTTCGCAGCGAAACAATCACTTTTCCTCCTTAAATATATGTACCCATCATACCATATTGTTAGTTTGCATATATACGAGCTTCTCTCTGGGAAAACGGGATGTAATGCATGTGCGTAAAGTGTCGTCACCGGTTTGCCTTCGCGAGATTCATACTTATTTTTCCTCAGACTGCGTGATCCCATCGGATTCTTAGTTTAGCAGGGCGAGTTACCGGCCGTAATACGAACGAACTGCTTCCGGAAAGACCCTCTACAACGCCGAAGAGCGGCTGCGTGACGGCACGTTGATCCGGGTAGTATGTAACAAGGACCGTCAAGGAGATGCAGTTTTAAACGTCAGCACGCATGCAACGCAGGAAATTGGATTCCAGCACTTCCGGTTTGTCAAGGTATGGTTATGTTGGAATAATGTGCTTTGTAAAACATTATTTTTAATCATCTTTTGTATTTGTCCTTTTATATCTGTAACTTTTAGCCGGTTTAAATCGATCGCGNATCGGGTTCTCAGTTCAGCAGGGCGAGTTACCGGCCGTTTTACGAACGAACTGCTTCCGGGAAGACCCTCTACAACGCCGAAGAGCGGCTTCGTGACGGCACGTGGAATCGGGTAGTATGTAACAAGGACCGTCAAGGAGATGCTGTTTTAATCGTCAGCACGCATGCAACGCAGGAAATTGGATTCCAGCACTTCCGGTTTGTCAAGGTATGGTTATGTTGGAAAAATGTGCTTTGTAAAACATTATTTTGAATCATCTTTTGTATTTGTCCTTTTATCTCTGTAACTTTTAGCCGGTATAAATCGATCGCAAAATAACCCGCTTAATTGGCAAACAGCATATCAACAGGACGAGCAATACAAGGCTTATCTGTAGTTTTTTTGGGATAAGATGTATTTAAAGGATATAATCTGTCGAACTAAATTTTCACGAAATGGTTAGTTAATAGAAGTATTGACTTAAAAGATATACATATTTATAATTGAGAATCGCTCTGGAGAAACGGGGTTTAATGCATGTGCGTAAAGTGTCCTCCCAGATTAGCGTGTGCAGTTTGCATAGTCTAACCACGTACGACACTTTCCGCCTATAGTGGATTTTCGCTAAGAAGAGACTTTCTCTAAACGAAAAATACACTAAAAGCGGAAGGTATCATCCCTAATAAGCCTGTGTTGAAGGCACATGCTTATGTGGGACGAAACTATACACATATGCATTAAGACCCGTTTTCGCAGAGCACGGTTTAATTTTAGAAAATGCACGTTGCGGAGCGCCCCCTAGGGTTGAGAATGCCGAAGCGTTCGAAATAATCACGCCCTACATAACATTTCCCCATCAGACTCTTGCCCATTACAAATGTAACGCAGGCTTCGATAAACGTGGTACCACGTCGTTTATCACTGGTATTGACGGCGAATCGACGTCAACGGACTTCATTTGCGTTACACCCACCACCCCAACAACAACCACCACACCTATAGCAACCACTACGCCCAAAACTACCACTACATCTACAACAGCCACCACACCTTCAACAACAATCACACCAACAACAACCAACACACCAACACCAACTATCACACCCACAACGATTACTCCACCTAGACCGACAACAACGACTACAGCAACCACAACAACAACGCCTAGGGAAATGATGACGTCGGAGAAAAAGAGAATATAGATTTAACCTCTCACAAAAGTGAGTATTTTATATCATAATAAAGATCAAAGAGATCAATATGTACATAAAGTTGGCTGTCAACACCAATAGTGTGAACTTTTAATTTCTTGCTTATAAAATGGTCGTCCGCCGTCGCTGTCTTCATCAATGAAAATTGTGTTCATTTATAGGTTAAATAATTATAAGGTATTGCATTATTATTGTTTTATTATTTAATATACCAGTGCGCTGCCAACAGTTAAGTGCCAATTTCACACTATATCAATCGGGGCGATATTTAACCGGAACCGGTTTCGCTTATGCACTGCCCGCCGGTCGGGAATCGAAAACCGGACTCCCCCACGGTGCGGCGGTGAAGATAAATTTTGGTGACGACGCGTACCCGGAACTCGCAATTGAAAGGGTGTGGTGTCATGAGGGCCGCTGGTTGCCAAGGGAACCGATCTGAAAAAGTAAGTCACACATACTTTCATATTTTAGAAGAACATTTACCTCGATACTGAATTTGAAAAGCATATACTTTGCATTGCAGCAGATACGTATGCACGTGAATTACTATCCTAAGATTTAGAAATATTTCAAAAGAATAAATACGGTAGTGCTGAAGACTAAATATTGAACACATGTTATATAAAACAAATTAATTTGAGCTTTCGCACGATATATTCATGAAACGTCGGAATTAAAAAAAAAACGTTTATTGGACGGCAATTATTAAAGCTCTTGTATATCTGTAAAAGACCATTTATTTGTGACTTCTGACTTTCTGCCTATGCGTACCCTATAACCATCTATAACCCCACGTTTGCATATTTAGAAAATTATGAAGAACAAAAATATATAGACAAGTTTCATGATGCACATTTTCTTTTTTTTTTTAATTGATTTCATCTCCGTTGAACCACTATGGTGGTACGAAGTGAAGGGATTTTGATCCGGATAGAATTTTATTCAAACGTATTATCCCAAATATACAGCGTATTATGTGTTACCGAGTTTTAAATACGTATACGGAACTCCCCTGCATCTTGTTTTGTGTTTCGTTATTATTTTTGTTTAATGTGATGTTCGTGTGTTGTCTGGTTGCTGCTATTTTGGTGTTGTTTGTTTGGTGGGAATGGGTGACATTTAACAATCTCATGATCATACCCAACTACCAGCAGACTAGATCGGAATCACGTTGTCCCGTATGCCCGGCCATCTGTCTACCATTGTGTGTTTAGGTCCCGAGACCTGTCCCGGCTATAACTTCCACATGAATGCAACATATCGCGAAGATAGCGGCGTTCAGGGTCAAAATCGATTTTTTTAGATCAACGTTTAAAATGCATTACTGTATTCTAATGAAAGAGCTTGTCCTTCGCTGTGCATTGAACACCATTACACCATATTATGTATAATGTCTAGATTACCAAGATTACTCAGTATTCGAATTGGATCGAATAAAAGTCACATACACAATAGTGTAACAATTACAAAACAATCTTAAACAGCTGTCGAAACTCTTGAGTCACTTAACTGTGGCATGGTATCATTAAAACATAACCACTTAATGTAGTCTACCATCGTTTCAGGCAAGACTGCCACTTCAATTAATCTTATAACAACTCATTTATAAAGAAGCGTTTGAGAGTGTGTATTTGTGTTTGGAAAAGTGTCAATCAAGATAACAAAAAACGTGCCTTTTTCACATAAGTAGAACCTATTGCAAACTTGACTTTAATTGCGATCGGAATGAAGAGCCAGATTCCGAATACATATATGAGCCTCGCTCTAGGACAATGGGTTTTAATGCAAACGAGTAAAGTCTTGTCTCATATTAGCCTGTGCAGGCCCTACAGGATAATCATCGACGACAGATTCCGCCTTAACTGGAGTTTGCTATGAAGAGACTTCATTGAAACGAAAAATACAATGAAGCGGAAAGTGTCGTCCCTGATTTGCCTGTGCGGACTGCACAGGGACGACACTTTAGGAATATTCATTAAACTACGTTTACCCAGCTTCCTAATATATCTGTTACGACCTCTGTAAAATACTATTTTCGCAAGGATGGATGTTTTGTTTCTGTTCAACTTTACGTGTGTGTTTTTCTACACTGTAAACCAAGTTCTTAAAATATGTATGACATATATGTGGCATGAGCTTGTTAAAATTAAGTATTTACTTTTAATAGGTGTTGGCAAGTAGATTAATCCACCAATAGAATACGTACAATTTGTAAAGCATTTAACCATGTCAGACTTACATCTATAGAAGTTATGTCAGCCTCTGTTGTATCCGAAATTATGAAACATGCTGTGACAACGTGTATTTTTAATCGTTCGTACTATCGTTCCCACGACCTAGTGTGAAATTACCACGACTTATTTTGTTTTTACAACCAGTCAGGTATCTCGTTACAACGAGTCAGGTATCTCGTTACAACGAGTCAGGTATATCGTTACAACGAGTCAGCTATCTTATTAAAACGAGTCAGGTAACTCGTAACAACGAGTCAGTTATCTCAGTAAAACGAGTCAGGTATCTTGTTACAATGGATCTTGTATCTCGTTACAACGAGTCAGGTTTCTCATTTAAACGAGTCGGGTATCTCATGACAACGTGTCAGGTTTCTCATTACAACG
>VMBQ01008205.1:7389-17969 GCA_007657795.1 Dreissena rostriformis
ATTATTATTATTATTATTATTATTATTATATATATATATATAATTATTTTGAAGACTGTGACAAACTCAATGTCATTCTTGTTGTCTTTATATATATATAAATAATACCGGAAAATAAAGAGATTATTATTATTATTATTATTATTATATATATATATATAATTATTTTGAAGACTGTGACAAACTCAATGTCATTCTTGTTGTCTTTATATATATATAAATAATACCGGAAAATAAAGAGATTATTATTATTATTATTATTATTATATATATATATATAATTATTTTGAAGACTGTGACAAACTCAATGTCATTCTTGTTGTCTTTCAGGCTTTGACAGCTCAGGTATCCGTCAAACCCAGGTGGAGAATCCTCACCCATCGTTCCAGCCCCCTCCAACCCTGCTGACTGATTTTCTGGATCAGCACACAAAAGCCAACCCTCCTCTGTTGCTATCATATAATCCTCTTAAAAAAAAAACAGCTGACTGGGCCCATATTTTCGTTGCTCCTTTGAAACTAAAAAAGTCAGATTTTATTCGTCAGTTGCTGATATCCAATTATAATACATAATTTCATAAAGAAGCAACTGTTAACTTAATTCTTCAGACCTATAATGCAACCTTTGTCTGCTTTATCCTACTTGTTATTTGGCTTTAAAGTACTAAGATTTACAAATTACGAATATTCCTGACAATTTAAAGATTTTTTTAAATTTTAAATTGGTTTTTACAATTTTAAATTTAGATTTTTTTTATAGCTTTAATTGGTTTTAATTGCATGAACTTGCATGTTTTTGTGTATTTTGATTATTTGTGTCTTTTATGTTTTCTTACAATGGGAGTTAAATACAAGTTCTTAATTCTAAAGGAATCAATGATTTTAAGATGTTTAATTATTATTTGTCTAAGAAGCTTAATGAAAATTGGCCATGCTGGATTTTTCTGAATTTCATGTTCTTTTCAAACTAGTCTGCCTTTGTTCAAAGGTGATTAAGACTTTTCATTAGTTTTCAATTTTGTTGTCCAGTTTCTCTTTCATTGTTTCTATTGATTCCATTAAAATACCTGCTGATTTTGTCGTTGACACAGTTATTGTTACACAGTCATTTTTAAAACTAAGAAACATATTGAATAATAGATTTGAAGCGAGAAATTTGTTTTTATGATCATTAATTTTAGTCACATTAGAGCTTGAAGTGCTGTAGAATACAAATTACATTAAGTGGCTGTGTTGGTGTATTTGCTTTTACCTATATAACGTAGAAATAACATTCACAATGGTGCAGTTTAAATATTAAATGAGCTTTTATTTTGCAAGAACCGTACATGCTTTCCATTTTGAAAAGCTTAACAGTATTTTTGTTACGCGTTTAAAATAGTGTAATTATTTATGCTGAACTGTTGTACTGAAAATACATATTTTAGGGTATGCACTGTCAAATGAAGAAAGATCAACACAACATTAATTATGCATTTTAATGAAATGTGTTCATTGGTTAAAATGTATGTCAATACATGTTTATTATCAGAGATTTTGCATTTGATTCTGTACAGTGTTCAACATGTGATTTACAACTTCTGAAATAACACATGTACAAATATGAAACACGTGCGTTACCCGAAATATTATCCAATTTGCTGGTACAATAAAACACATTTAAATGGTGAATTAAAGCAAGTATGTGTCAAACATTTGATGTTTTATATCCACACACATTTCAAGAGTGTGCTCTTAAATAAAACGTTTAAATGATACAAAAACAACAAAAACAGCACCAAAAAAACATAAGAAAACAACAGTAAAGTAACACAGTAAACATAAATAAGTACGAGTATGTTTTTATATGTGTCATGGTTGAGTCCATCACTGTTTGGTATTTAAGACTGTCTTTGTTAATATATTTTAATGTATCGAATTTAAGCATTAGGTTTAAAGATATTCGGGGAATACACTGACACTTATGCATGTATATCGAGAGATAAGTAAGAAAATGTTGTACCTGATATAAAATCGTTAGCAAAAACAACACATTCACTTTTTACCATCGATACACACGAATATATATTATCAAGTTTCTGTGTTGCATTCCCCTTTGGTCTTAAGCATCAAGTGAATGACTAAGCGGTATATTATATATTTTTTCAGATAAAGCCGTCAACGATATGCAATATTTTGCATTATTTGCTAAAACAAGTCAGAAACATCAACGACAAGCAATGATGTCTCAAACATATGAATACCAAGAGGAAGACGCCAGGGTCTCATTCGTCTCTCAGACGCATAAACTGGCGCTTACACGTTTACCAAAAAATCCTCAGATGAACACCATTTATTAAGATCTCGATCATTCAACACACTGACTTTGGAAACACAAGTGTTTGCATATTTCACATCAGCTTTGTTTGGAGATTAATGTTTCAAACACAAACATAACAGTTATCAAAACTGAATTGATACCATTAACTGCAATATTTCGATCAAGTATCTGTCAAATGGACCGACAACAACTATGTGGTTTGTAATTCAGATTGTCACTTCAATTATTCAGTTCCTTACTTCCGTCCACATTTTCTTCACATCTTCAATGAATTTAACAATCGCCTCCTGTTTAGTTTGGTTTTCAAGTTCTGCGTATACGTTCCTTAGTCTGAAACATTCCACTTCCATTTCCTTCAAAGTTTCAATGAATTTCTCTTGTTTGCCCAACATTCTGTACACCCTACACATACATTGCAAACACTCCATTATTATAAAGACATGTGGTACCGTCTTAATGGTGCGCTCGGACAAAGCATGCGCCTCATTGGCCGTTTGCAAACAAGCTTGTAGGCGATTGCATTTTTCTTGCACCTCTGCGAGATTCACTAGTCTTTTCATGTAGTAGAAACTTTTATCGTCCACTGTCTTCGTTATTTCGACACATTTCCTGAACGCCACTTCGGATTCTTGCCACTTTTCTTGCTTCGAGTAGATCTTTCCTCTCGTGTTGTACATCAATGACAACGCATCCATGTGTGGGATGGGATGTTTCTCAAGTAATTCCAAGCCCTCATCCACCTTAGCATGGGCCTCGTCAAATCTTCTTAGAGTTTTATAGCTGTTCGCTACATTGCTTAGAGAATACACGACCGTATAATGAGCCGCGTTCGAGCGCTTCTTGACGTCGAGACCTCTTAGGAAGTATTCAAGCCCGGTCAATGTATCGCCTCGCTGGTCATGCAAAAGACCTATCTTGTTGAGTTCGTGACCAACATTAGGGTGGATTTTTCCGTGCAGTTGTTCGATGCGCTTGTAGCAACTGTTGTGGTATTTTTCTCCCATGTCAAATTGTCCTAGAGAAAAAAACAGCAGTATTAAAGTAATTGAACACGAAATTGAAAAACAACAAAAAATGCTCTGTGTATTTTTGTTCAAAGACGAAATTTTAGTGGCTACACGCTGTGGCATTGTATAACATTTCTTTTGTACTCAACGTGGATGCAGACAATCAGATTCACTTTGCTGCTGCATGTTTATGCTATATGTGACATTTTGTAAGCGTTCTTTTTTATTCAATACATACCCAAAACAACATATGACGCCCCAGTAAGACTCAGTGTGTACAGCATCACACTGGCATAGTTCTTGCCACGTGTTGCTGAAATGGCTAGGGACTTTTTGTAGTACCTGAAAAGATATACTATGTTCAACCATGACTTAAAAGAGACCAGTTACCAGTAATGCAGTTGACGATGAAACAAATTATACAAATAAATTATGAAAACTAAGCACTCCGTATTTGAAAACGGTTTTACTAAATACGATACATATAATTTACGTGATGCTGTCCACAACATTTCCTTGCTTGAACACATTCCAGCCTATTTTCTGATACAGTGTTGCAAGTTTTAAGCTCGGCCCCTCTTTTCGCAGAACGCCAAGTGCTGCTTCATACTTCTCCAGACCTTTTTGAAATTCACCCTAATCATAATTTGTAAAACCAATGTTAATGTAGTGTTTGTAAGCTTTTTAGAACAACATCAATTCTCCGAACATGCGATTGAGAAACAGCGATTTAAATTTGTGCATGGTTATTCTTTCATTTAAAAATAACAACACTAAAACATCAACCATAAATGCATTTCAATATTCGCTCAACACGACACAAACACAATTTTTTAAAGTCAAATTTATCCACGCACCTTTGACTCAGTTTCCATGCTGCCTACCGCAAGATTTACACTTGCTTTGTCTACGTCCCGTTTGTATAAATCCGCGAGTTTCAAACAACCGTCGTAGAAAAGCTGACTGTCCTCTGAAATAAAGAAGTTTCCCATACTTGTCCGACTGGGATAGTTGAACGTCGTGTTAACCATTACAGAGGATTGGGTTGATTTACAACTTTACTTCACAAGAATGGTGATCACAAAATGCATTTTTTTTTAAATTTCAAGCACTGCGTTCATTAAAAAAAACACTAACAAAACAATACAATAAAGAAATTCTTGGAAAGGAAACTGCTGAAGTGGTAACTCCTACCATTGTTATGAAAATAAATCTTTAGAAATTAGGAAAGGAATAAGATTCGTTGTTTTGTCTCGTTTTTGGATAAAAATAAACATGATCTTTCACAAAATGCAATATAAACTACACTCAATGTGGCATTTCAAACAACTTTTGCTTTTTGTCATTGCCCATCCATTTGCAACATTGAAAAAAGTATTATTGCTTGAGAAAATTTCTGTAAATGGAAGTTAAAACGAATTAAACATGTATAGAGATGCCTCATGTAAACACTGTTTAATCAATATAATTATTCTGTGTACTGTATAAAGGATATGTGTTTGCTTTCATGCTATTAACGTGAACTAGTCTCATTAGAAAAGGAAAACAAAATAAATATTTTACAAAGCGCTTGTCCGAGTAAAAATGTGTATTTTTCATATGAGTTTTCGTAAAAAGGGTGAACACATAGATCGCCAGTAGGCTCTTTAACATTCAAAGCTGTCGAAGACGTACAGTGGAACAGTGATCTGAAAGGGATAACTCATAGATGCAACTTGCAGTCTTCTTTTTTTATTTCGAAATGTCAACGTTATTGATTTTGAAAGGTGTCTGGAAAACACAATGGCGGATAATTTAACGCTGATCGCAGAACCGGATTAACAATTCTTAGTACTTTAAAATAAAACTACGTTTTTACAAACTTGCCAGCTCCAATGTTTGGCGGGTTTTATCGATACCATCCAAACATTTTTGCAAGTCAACTTGGCCCACGACGACTGAGTAACCCAAAATAACTGATAATTAACAGGTAAGGCATTAAATGATTTTTTAATGTTTTCGAATTCAATATTGTGTGTAAATAAGTAATTTTGACTTGCAGCTGTATTATTAACATTTACTCTCATTTATCTTTTCTTCTTATTGATTAATTTACTATGACTTACTATGATACCATGACATGCATCAAAACTGTATTTTAAATGTATTTGAAATTAAAAACATAGTCCATAGTCAGACTAGTGAAAAATGAGCATGAAATAATTGCTCGAGAGTTCATTAATTCATCACTTAGCATTTAATAAACTACGTTTTCGCGCCCAGCCACCCTGATATGTCAAACACCATACTCGCCAAATACATCTCTATGAGTTCAGTACACGACTCCGCCATCTCTATAAAGAAATGATAGGTGTCCTCCTGGGTATTATGGACTTCGTGTAGTTACTTGCTCAAGTTGGGCTGTTCTACTGAGAAAGCTTCTAAAGCTTTGACGAAATCGGCGCCTCCCATGTTTCTCGATATTTCCTTCATCACCGCTGAATAAATCTCGCAATATCGTCTCCGAACACCTGCATTAAGTGAGTTAAAGAATAATTGAATAATACAATTGAATGTACACACATACACGCCTTTTGCGAATAAATCCACCTTACAAGTCTCAGACAAATGTCCTTAAAGCTATACATTATTACGGAAAGTCTAGGAAGATTTATATTGATAACGAGAGTTGTTACAAAAAAACGGAGCTAAATATGTAGTTTAAAAAGTCATTAGCAATCAAGAACTGTTACACATAAAAAAATATAATTGAGATTTAATAATAGATAATATGTTTATTTATAACTTGGGACGTCATCGCATGATATTTATATGCATTTGTTGTACCGGGGAGGTCTTTGATTACTATTTCCGCTTTCACAATCTCTCGTATAATGCCTTGGATGTCAAATCGTTTGCGGTCTGCATCGTAGTTGAGCATATGTCTGTATCTGATTGGCCTTATTGCTTTCCACTTTGCCATTGCACAGGAATCATAGTCTGAAACTGTTGAAACATCTTGATTTTGTTAAATAATATGAAAATAACACGCATTAAACATTCATAGCTACTTTGCGACATACACAATAATTATAAACAACTACATACACAACAAGCTTATCTGCACATAGGCTGAACTCTTTGTCGGCGATTTAGCTGTTACCCGACTGTATGTACCTTAATTCGAAATGGTATGTATTTCGTAGCTTAACTCTAGCAAATGGGGTTTATTCTATGAAGGTAACAGCCCTACCTAGCATCTGTGCCGCCTGGTCTCCACTGAACGTTCCAGGGATGTAGTTCAATGCAGCAAGGTGCTGTCGGAGCTTTTCATTCAAGCGGAGAACGAAGTGCTTGTAGATCCGATCTGAATATTACAACAATCTTCAATTAGTAGTTTTACGTATATAACTATTGTAACACAATCGACTTATTGACAGTTTTGAAGCGCTTGGAGGGGTAGTTCATTAACATTAATTGGATAATTTAATCACTTTCTTTGTATCAACTAAATTTGGCAGACGTGTATCGTATGCAGAATATCGTTCGATAACCGGGCCTGGTTACTTAATACTTTAACGAACAAGTGAACTCATAGCCCTTCCCGTTATGATGATGCGTTTTTTGTCATTTTATTTACACAACACAACATGTATTCTTAATTAATTGGCTTAGTATAATAATAGTCAATTGCTTAGTCTTATCAGCAAATTGCTTTCAATATTTGTTCTTTTTACATTTCAAGGTAACAGAACGTTAGCTTAATCAACCGTTAAAGCAAAGTCTTGAGCAACTGGCCCCGAGTGACACAACCATTAAGTAAAAGTATATTATGGGAATCGTTAATTCCCTCTACATACCTACTTGCAGACTGCCTGCATCAGATTCAGTGCACAGAGTCTCAAGTCGACTCTCTAGCAAAAGTTCTACCATATCTTCGACAGTTATAAGATCTTTCTCTTCTTCAAGAGCCCCCGCTATGACGATAATAAGTAATGGAAGGCCTTCACTTAGGTCTAGGATGGCATTTTCGAACATTTCCAATGAAACGGTTGGGGCAACAACGTTGAAGAGTGTTTTTGAATCATCGCGAGAAAGTGGCTTCAACTCATGTGCGAAATACAACTTGCGTAATGTGGGAAAATTAACCCGCGTGGTCGACGTTATAACAACTTTGGCGTTTGGACATTGTTTTGTTAATTCGGAGCAAAGATGTAGGAAAATGTCACAATGATGACCCTCTATAACATCCTCTGCATTGTCAAACACCAGCACACAATCTGACAAGTTATTTATTAAATCAATCAGATGCAATATCCATGATTTTTCATTAGAGAGCGGAAGTGGTTGAGAATGTAATGAAGCACAAACGACTCTATAAATATCTTCAACGTGATGTATTGTTTTCAGGTTCAGTATTTGATGATATTCTTCTTTCGTTTTTAAGACTTCATGGATGAAACTAGATTTTCCGACAGCTCTTAATCCAAATAATCCAAAAAGTTTATGTTGCGTCAAATGTTCACTAAACGTTCTGAGATCTTCCTTTCTTCCTACAAATTCTAATGCCTGATAGCCGGTATCCATTTTAAAAACTTGTTTACATAGTAACTAGGAAGTTACACAGTAACTAGGAAGTTGAATATGTCAAAGGGGGATAACTGGTTTAGAACACAGTTGCGTTCTATACATAGATGGCGACGTCACTGCGTTAAGACCGGTGTGTACACAATGACACATTCTATACATAGATGGTGACGTCACTACGTTATTGTCAGTAAGACCGGTTTGACACAATGCACAATGACACAGTTTAGTTGTGAACTATAAGGTTACAATATACTAAATAATCGAGTCATGAAGGGCTGTAGGATCTGGATCTGGATCTGGATGTGTACGTCGAAGAGACCAATTCTGGCTTTAACTCGACGGTGTACTCTCTAAAAAAACATCATATTTTCCTCGAAGGCATGTTTTACACTTTAGGCTGCTGTTCTGGTTTTATCGTCTGGAGATATTGCTAGGGTAAGCATAGGTGTTCACTACTAAATCCCTGAAATAGGATAAAGTTAGAGATTAAAGTAAAAATTGGCACTGAAAAAGGTTACAATCCACTAGAAAACGGCAGAAAAAAAGAAGGTGCAACAACAGTCGATTTTGATTTAAGTCGAATTCTTTTTTGGTTTGAACATGACATATCTGTTTATTGCTTTAATCGATTCAACTAAGAATGCCCGTTAAGAAAAGGTATGGTTATGGGGGTCTCTATGTGCAAAATGTTGTATTTATTTTCGGTCAAAGTTGTCGCTTTTACATTGAAACATATAAGGAAACTATTTAGTATATTTTGACCATAAAGCTTCAATCATCTAAACTTCATTAAACAAAACAGTGGACTGGACCCATATTTTCGTAGCTCCTTAGAAACTAAAAAAGCCAGATTTTATTCGTCAGTTGCTGATATCAAATTATAATATATAAATCCATAAGAAGCAGCTGCATGTATGCAAACGCAATTTTATCAGAGCATTATTTTCGTCACAAAAATGAGTTACGGAGAGAGGTTCAACAAAACGAATGTTTACACAGTTCGGTAAGTACAATATCTATCGAATAGTTGTTACATCGCTATTTGTTTTTCTCATATATTGTAGAACATGAATTATTATTCGTTTGTATAAGCGGGTGGGGTGATGGTTAAAGCCAAACACCTTAAAATGAAATACATGTTAGTCAATACATATAGATGCAATTTGAAAGTGTGCAAAATTGTCATTAAATCTAGAGCCTAGTTAGCAAGTAATTTATTATTTTTCAAGCGGTACCGCTTTTAAAACCGCAAGTAGGATTTCTCTACGTATACGTCCATTTCGACAAACGCGATTATTTTTAAGTTTTAAAGCGCAAAAAAAGACGGATTTCTACCTTGTAACCACCAGATATATTCTAATTGGCATAGATAAAATTAATTCTATAGCCTAGTTAGCCATTAAATTATTATTTTTCAAACGGTACCGCTTTTAAAACTGAAAGTAGGATTTCTAGACGTATACGTCCATTTCGACAAACGCGATTATTTTTAAGTTTTAAAGCGCAAAAAAAGACGGATTTCTAACTTGTAACCACCAGATATATTCTAATTGGCATAGATAAAATATGTTTCTTATTTATACTTAAATTTACTATTCCAAATAAGGTGTGTGGCTTTAAACAAGTACAACTATCGATACATTTATATAGCGCAAACATTATTGACATATTCTATTGCGCTTCACAATTACAAAATAGGCATTAATATGAAACATTGTAAACAATATACATTTCTGTTCAAGAGCTTTAAAACAATCATAATTTACTATTTTAGTTAATAAAAAACGCAGACTTCATATGAATCCAACCAGTACACTCTGGTCCATCGACGAATTTCATTACAACTATTTAAATAGGCAGTTGATTACGCGTATATCACGCATAGTTATAACAAGAGCACCGCCTAGCGGGTGCAGACCGCTCATCTATTTGTCAAAGTATGAATCAAATCTGATCATAAATAAAAAAGTTATGGCAATTTTAGCAAAATTGTGGGTGTGTGGTCATTTATTACAGTATCTTTAAAAAATGGGGAAAAAAAGAAAAAACTATTTATTTTTTATTTATTTTTTGATGGGGGATTCTTGGTAGGGATGTTGGACAGTCTTTCAAAAAAAAAATAAATATATATATATATATATTTATTTTTTTTAAACCATGTTTCTAAAAAAAAATAAAAAAAAATGGGGGAGGGTCGGGTGGGCGGGGTTGAGAGGGGGGGTATAGTGTGGGGTGTGGTCATTTATTAGATGATCTTTCAAAAAACTCTGGGGAGGGGGTATTCTGGGGTGGGGCATTGGGGATGGTTTGGGTCGAGTCTATTGTGGTATGTCAGGTAAGTGTTGTTTTGTCAAAGTATGAATTAAATCTGATCATAAATAAAGAAATTATGGCAATTTTAGCAAAATTTAATACTTTAACCTTGACAATCAAGGTCATTCAAAGGTCAAGGTCAAATTCAACTTGCCAGGTACAGTAACCTCATAATAGTAAGAAAGTATTTGAAGTTTGAAAGCAATAGCCTTGATACTTCAGAAGTAAAGTGGATCTAAACAAAAAATTTAACAAAATATTCAAAGTTACTAAGTAAACAAGATGTGTTTGTGAAACACTATGCCCACCAGTAGGTATCCTGGATTACGTATGATTACTGGCATTGGAAATGTCATTGACTGTACTAATTTT
>VMBQ01008205.1:19452-34664 GCA_007657795.1 Dreissena rostriformis
CTTTATTTTTTTTTTTTTTTTTTTTTTCTGTTGTGTACTTACATGTTTAAATATGTGATACTATAATTTGATTTACGGTTCAATAGACAAATTCAAATGAATTGACCATACACATGTATAAAATTTATGCTACAAACATATTGCCACATTTTTTTTTTAAATTACAAATAAAACGGCTATAGAATAAACGGAAATCTACAAAAAAAAACATCATACATATCAGTAGCTAGGAATTTGCGTTCAAGTTCGCTTTAATGGTATCATTGTTCAGTCCAGGAAAGATTGTTACTGCAGAAGTTAATTTTGAGTTATAACATGCATACGAAGTTTAAAATCAGCACTGTCAAGGCTGCGGAGGCTGACTGTATTTATATGTAGTGGTATGTAACTGACTGACATGATTGTGTTTTTATTTGCCACTTTCTATTTATAATTCTCTACAAATGAATACGCTCATTCGAATTTACGATGTGCATGCTTCGCAATACCCACGTATGTTTTTTAATGATCACTGGAGTCAGAATAAAAAAGTTATTGTCGGAAAACTTTCCACAAATCTATTCTTTACTTGCGTGAACTTCGAGAAATTAGTTGTTTAAATACCATTGTCTCTCATAATACAGTGTGTGTGCATGAGTACAGTAAAATAATATTACCAAACTGCAGATACTTAGGCAGTTTAATCTATATATAAAAAATAATTTATTGCCGAAACATTATGCAGTTTCATATCCAGTAGGGATAAAAGTAAATTGACACAATTATGTTAAACCCAACTTTTTGTAATCTGACTTTTTAAGCACATTAATGATTATGAGACCTGACTGTTAAACTGAAAGCATAGCTCTTATCTATTGAAATTTGCCGAGCATGTGGCTATATGTATTCCAAAAATTAAGTTAAACATCTTAAATGGTCGTTCAGTAATTGTCAAGGTATAGGTATCTTGTAACAAAAACACCCGAGGGAAACACGAACACCGGCGAAATACCCCCCCCCCCCAAAAAAAGACATACTTTTGCAGTAAAATAAAAAAAAACTTACTTAAACACAGATATCCTCCGTATACATAGCTCCACTGTTGTTACGTCTTGATTTTTGAAAATTAAACTAGTCGCGCGCCGGAAACTATTTGTTGCACATTACGAGCCGCATTGTTGCTTTTCCTTATTGTTTTCGTAAAAAGCATTCTGATTGGTCGCCTAAAGTAACGTTCAATATGATTCGTTGGCATCATGTAATAATCACATGACTTAGCAACGTCTTCAGTAGCAACAAGCTGCAATCATTGTGCAAGCGCATTTTTCACGGCTATTAAGATTTATCGAAAATAATGGGTTACGGACAGGTGTTTAGTTACGGAAAAGTGTCCAAAGCTTCGTGAGTACATTTTTATCAATATTATTAACCGTTCAGGAATTATTTCGTCAAATTCTGAAAGAAATTAAGTTTTTTTGTGTGTTTCAATTAGTGGGTGGGGTAAAATTTAAAAAATAAATAAATAGTGAAATGCAAAGCCGATATATATAACGACCCGAAATCCTGGAATTAAGAAAGAACAAAAAGAACTTCTACAACAACAGCACATTGGAAAGTGACAACCTTTTTATTTTACTTTAATTCTCGCAAAATAAAGCATAAACGTCTAATAATAAACACAATAGCGCATAGCCATAGAAAGCCTAAACTAAAACTGCAGTAGTGTCAATATTAAACACAAATTAAGTCTTGATAACACTGGAAGTTCTTTTCAGACTATAGTTTATTTGAGATATTCCACAATAGCGATCTCCTCCAATTTAGTATAAAGAAATTCTAACCTTAATTTAAGGCTAACCATCATGGCTTATTCTTATTTAAGTCATATATTTTTCTAATTAAGTATGCGTAATTTTTTGTGTTGAAACTTTTCAAAATGATATTTGTTTGGTTTTTACACAAATGAACATTAACATACAACTTTAGGCCAACAAATCATATATCCTCCGATGACCATGAATCGAGCGGTTAAGGAAACAAGTAAAAGAATTTCTGAATTAATACAAACAATAAACGACTAACCCTCAAAGATTAATTTAATTCCTGTTAAATCCATGTCATTTTTTTTATTTACAACGTGTTTAACCATGCAAAGCCGATATGTCCATACACAGCCGCAATAAACATCCACTACGCGCATGTTGAAAGGGACAGTTCTCGAATGCGATAGGCATTAGGCCGACTAAACTTACACATTTGATTCACTGAACTATTAAAAGATTTAATATAATAAACATCCAATCGGAACGGGGGTATTCACACTGAACACGCGTGATAACCCTTACACGGTGTGTGCGCACTGCTCTTATTCTAGAATCTAAGATGTTTTCATGCATTTTTTTCTAAAAATCGGGAGAAAGTGAAAGTAAGTTGTTTTGAAATGTTGTGTTACCACTACAGTATTGCAGTCGTCTGCTTTACTTTGCAATTTATGTGGAGATTTAATGAATTGGACTAATAAAATGTATGGAATATGGGTAAATTTGGATTATTTTAGTTGAAGTTAGAATTTGAAATGCAATTATTCCTGTTTTTCCTCATTTTGGTTACGTTTGTATTTATTTTCAAGCGTAGTAATGTGAAATAAAATATTCGGAGTGCATGCGTTTGACGTCATCACAAGAGCTGCGTTCTTAATGTAAACAAAATGATCAGTATCAGGACGCGCTCGGAATTAGGGCATCGTATGATACTGAAGTAGGTCCAAGAGCTTTCCATAAGTATAAATGTAGTTTTTATGTCCCTCAGTCTATACTGTGGGACATATTGTTTTTGCCCTGTCTGTTTGTTTGTTGGTTTGTTTGCACAAACTTTAACATTGGCCATAACTTTGAAATATTGAAGATAGCAACTTGATTTTTGGCATTCATGTGTATCTCATGGAGCTGCACATTTTAAGTGGTGAAAGGTCAAGGTCATCCCTCAAGGTCAAAGGTCAAATATATGGGTCAAAATCGCTCAAAAGGGGACATAGTGTTTCACAAACACATCACTTGTTTTTATATAAATCAGGAGGCCATATTGTAAATAAGAAATGTATTGTTTAAATATGTCAATTAAATAGTTTGTAATGATAAATGCAAAATACTCTGTTAAAATCTTTTTTTTTTTTTTTTAAGTTTTATTTTTATTATTATTTTTATTTACATTATTATTATTACATGTATTATTAATATTGTGGGACCAATAATTAAAAAAATAAATAATGGGTTAAAATAGTTTTGATAGTTTAAAAATACTTATTATTTGTTATAGAAAAACTTGATTGTTAATGTTTAACATTTTCATTTGTTTATAAGTATGTATAAAATTACATAGGTAACTTCAACAAGCTTACATTTGTTGACTTACTGTGAAACCATAGTTATTTACCACACATTAATTTTCTTATATTTTTGTCATTAGACCGGTTAAGGGATTTAAGTTTGTAAACAAATAATTATGTTAAATGTTTGAAAAAAATTAAGTACAAATAACCGTGAGCATGAAAGACATTAATATCCAAGGTAATCCAAGAATACAATCTGCGTCTGTTTAACAATATAGATAGTGTCTGAATCAGATACAGATATTACATAAAGGGAAGAACATTATAATGTGTTCTTAACTGACAGTTGACATTTCCTGTAAAGCGATTACACAGTAAAGCTGTATTGATAGCGTTGACTTTGTGGAAGTAGAATAGTAAGGATAAGCGCTAATTGTAAACAACTTTATTACCCATTGTGTGAATTGTCTTTTTCAGGGATGTTGCAGGTTAAACCATGATTGTAATTTCATAAGACTAATTGGAAATTGGCTTCAAGCACTGATAAATATTAATTAAGTCCCATTAATGAGCTAATCAAAACAATGTACTACTTAATTGGCATGCAATAAGAAGGGATAGTTACTATCATCTCATAACCATGGACAAGTTTATTGGCATGTGATACACAGGGTCCCCCTCCTGCATTTGACTCCCATGTGACCCCCTCACCCCATCATGATTTATCTTGAACAATTATTACAAACAATTGGAAAATGACTGACACAAATTCATTATTTATTTTTTGTATCAAAATTAGAAATTGGGAAAATTTACATGTCAACGAATAAGTTTTTTTTTTTTTAACTATGTTATTTCAATCTGATAAAAATGAATGGTGTCACAGTATTTTAATTGGTATTTACTTGTTTCAGTTACATCCACATGCCAAGGCAGCCATTTAGGAGACCTGTCCAAAACTGGACTGCTCCCTCTAGCTGCAGACCTAACCCCTATAAGTGGGTAAACCCGAGTCTGAGGTCCAGCTCTGACCAGTACAAGGCTGATCTTTAGCCTGTCAGGTCTCAGCCTAGACCTGGACCTAGTAATTCTGCCACACACCTGAGTAGGCCTGCAGATAGAGCCAGTCTCATAAAGTGGCACAGGTCTGTAGACAGAGCACAAATTCAGCTGGCAGACAAAGTGGGTGAGAGAACAAGTGATATTTCTAGACAGAGATCACACACCTCTAGGTTGAGGGACCAATCTCCTCCTGCTAAGAGATTCAGAGGAGAGTTCAGTGTGCTGGATGAGTACAGCAGTGACAGTGATACCTCCTTGATCACCAGCTCTGGCAGTGGCAGTGGATCTTCCCTAGCAAGCATCTCTGAGACTGGGAGTGACACATCCTTGAGTCAGAGTCCCTCTAGCAGTAGCACAATCCTGTACAGCACTGGCAGTGAATCGTCCCTAGATGTTAGTAGTGACTGCAGTGTGACTACACTAGATGTGGAGGCAGGGGACAATGGGCTCAAAGAGACACCAGAGCTTTGGGGAACTTAGTAAGTTTCTGTTTTTATATTGAGTATTTTATCAGTCATGCAAATAACAAATTCACTCTCTACATGTTCTGCCTTGTTTTTAAATAAACAATTGGCTCTTGCAGAATGCATTCTTGTGGCATTAAACTCTCTTTTAATGTTTGACTGTTGTCATATACATTTAGCTTTTTTCAGTGCTATTGTCAGATGGCATGTACCCTTTCTCTTAACCTATCATTATCTGCTACTAACATTTCAATTAATTTAACATTCCTGACTTCACTTTCTGTATCTTCTGTCTCCCTTTCTGCCCTTCTCAGTCTGACTGATGATATGGAAAGACAGCTTGAGGCTTGGGCTTCAGAGAAACCTGAGAATTTTGTTCCTGTGACCCCAAAACTCAGGGAAAACAGTGACAAAGGTAGCTGTTGATATCAGTTGTTCATTATCATTTATGAAAAAGGACTGGAATAGTGTTAAGCCCACTCCATACAAATAAAGTCAGCAGTAGTTTTTATCTTACTTGCAAGGTAATCCTGGTCATATATCGATTCACTTCAACTATTAAAACTAACTTGACTTTCAGCTAAACTCTCCTGGTTAATCCCATTCTTAATTTTTTTCAGCCAAAGAAATCAAAACTTTTACAGGCCTTAACTTGTGTACTTATTTGTTTAGTCGATAAACACTCCATAATTGCCTTAAATGCCAGACCATCTGACCAGTGCTGATTTGGTGGACTCGCATGTCACACAAATTATTCCAGGACTTTAAGCCAAAAAGTTGTGATTGTGCACTATGAATTGGTAGTCTTCAGTCTCACTTTTTGTCATAAATTTACAACTTTGCAGGTATAATCTCATTATTTGACATACTTTATAGATCTTGGACAGGTCACCCTGAGCTCTATCAAGAAGCCCCAGCCTGTTTCCATGGCTACAGCTGACAGACTGACCACTTTAGTGGTCCCTCCTAGACCCAGGGTCAGCGGTCAAGTAAAACCCCCACAGGTGCAGAACCATGTCCCAGCTGAACTGCCAGAGCTTTGGGCATGCTAGTAAGTAATCTTAAAGGTTGAGTTATTTATGCATGTTACCATCATCAGAACCCTCATTTAGCTATGCTTCTTGTTTATCTGTGACAAATTTTGCGTGCAAAATTTGTTTACATGAATTATTAATCAGACATTTATTTGGTTCCATGTCAAATTTATTCAAGAAATTTAACTACTGAAAAAAATGCGGTATCACAACAGGGCGGTACAAACCTTTCTGGGTCGATAATTTTGTTTGAGATAAAAAAGATCCCACAAATAAGTTAGAGGGGTATGCCGGTATTCCTATGACCAATTTGAGCAACATGGGCAAGAAAATTACAAGAAATTATAAAAACTAAGGGTCATTTTCTATATATTTTGAGTCACAAACTTATACACTTAAAATTAATGTTTTCAACAAAAAAAGATACTAATCAAGTAGTCTTTTACAAGCAAACCCTTTAAGCTTTTGTTTTTAACCAAGAAATTAAAAAAATCTTGTTCAGTTTTCTTCAAATTTATAACATTAAACTTTTTTAACATCTGATAAAGAAATCTCTAAATTCCACAAATGATATAAATTGGGTGGCAGAAAGCTTACTCAAAGTAGTTTTGTTTTTGCTATTCGCAATCACCACATTCTCATGAAGCAGATAGCCCCATCTTGGAAAGCATAGAAAATTCTCTTAAATACATGAATGGAGAAAACCGAAAATGCATTATGTTATCAATTGACTAAGATTGTATCGCCATATTTGATTAAACCAATAAGAAAGCAGATATAAATGGGAAGATGATTTATACTCTTAGAGAATTTTGATATTTGCATTTTGGACAAATTTTTGTGCGTGACAAATTGCTAGTATGCAACTTCTGTGAAAATTTTGCCATCAAAATTGCAATTTCGCAGTGGATTTTGAATGCGAACAAGTAGATTTTTCACTGTCCAATCTACTATATGATGCTATTGGGAAGGGCACATAATTATGATGTTTGTAAGGTGTAAATGACTCTGCAATATTATTACGGGGTTAAGGTTGTAAATCAAATGATATCCTCCCCTTGCAATGTGAGTGCTTTTATATTAAACAGAATTTGATCCCAGGTATATGTGATGTGAATGAAAATTCATGAATATATATCCCTTGTATATGTGATTAAAATCCCATTATTTCCTCCCCTTTCAGTGTGTAACCTCCCTTGTAAATGTGATGTAAATAAGATGCTCACCTCCCATTTTAATGTGTGTTCTTCAATATTGTACATAATTATCTCCCTTGTATATATGTAAATCCAATGATTGCCTCCCCTTTCAGTGTGAGTGTTGCTATGCAGAGGAAGATTGACCAGTGGGAGAGAGAGACACGTGGCCTGAACAGAAAGGCTCCATGCAGCACTGGTAAGAAATCATACTTTAATTTCTTTATAGTTCCATTACATGATAATTGATTGATACAAACTAAGCTCTTAATTTTTATTGTAAAATCTATGTTAATTTTAGTGATTACATAATGATTGTAGGTTCTAATGCAATGGAAAAACACTACTAGAGAGTAAGCCAGAATGTTGTAAAGGGACACATCCAAAGTATATTATGTAAACTACTTAAAACTCTTTAACATCTTTTTCTAAATATTAAATGTTTGCCTGACGTACCGGTATATGTTTCCTTTTTATAAACATGAAGTTAAACAAATCTTTTTATTATTATGAATAATGCATGTTTCAGGTCAGAGTCCTTTGACAAAGCCTGGGTCTGCTTCAAAGCCTGTGTTGCAGTCAAGTGTGGTTGCTAAGCAGCAGATCACATGGTTTGCTGCCAAGCCTTGCATCCTGTCCAGTGCGGTTGCTAGGCCAGTTGTCATGCCAACCCAGCGAGCACTGCAATCAAATGTGGATGCTTGGGTCACCCCTGTTCAGAGGTTCAGTCCTGGCCCTTTGCGGGCTACAGGATGGGGACCCAGCTCTTACACACTATCCTATGTGAGGTGTGCTGTTGCTAGGAAACGGCAACTGGAGGAGTATGAAAACGAGGCTGTGCCATCAGCCAAGATTCACATTAACAAGAACCACCCAAGGTTCAGACACTTGTGCCAGTAAACAAGTGTGGGTGGAGGATAAGTGTGGTTTTATTTTTATTTAACCAAAAAAAAAATAGAAAAAATGAAGCATATGCTTCACCAAAAAAAATACAAAAAAATAAAAATGAAGCCAAGCTTTGCTAAAAAAAGTAAAATAAAACTCAAAAATACCAAAAAAAGATGTAGTGTAGGGTTTGTAGTGTAGTTTTTCTAATACAACTGTCATGTAGAGAAGTTTACTGTTTGTTTAATTTGTCTTTTTTGTTTAACCAAGCACAGCATGTTCATGGTTAGCTATTAGGATACCGTGATTTCTGTTTGTAGTTTTGTTAGTGTATCCGTCATTTTTTTCTTCAAATGACTTTCTCTTGAACTGCAAAATTTGTCAGAGAAATGTTGCTTGGGTGAGATTGTTCAAATTGTTACAATCCACTGCATATTATGGTCACCAGAGCTACAATAGATTTTAAAAGTTATAATAAATCTCCATTGTAACTACAATGTTCAGAGGTTTACTATTTTGTATGTTATAATGTGTTTTGGTGAATTGATGCGGTTTGTTCTAGAATTCCGCTGAGGTAAAATCTAGCCACACCACAGGTGTCACATTTTTATCCCAGCTTTCCAAAAAGTTGAAAACCTGTTTATTTTATGGGGTTTGTTTGATGGGGGTATGGCAGGTGGGTGGGTGGGATGGTGGTTGGTTTGCGTCAAACAGGTAGTATTCAGTCAATAACTTTGTCTGCAGTGACCAATGTTGATGTAACTTTAGATATAGCAAGCTTGTGATGGAAACCTATCTTTGGATTGCTTTTGGGGCTAGTTGGGTAAAGGTCACTGGTACTTAAAGCAGAAAANGGGTGAGATTGATCAAATTGTTACAATCCACTGCATATTAAGGTCACCAGAGCTACAATAGATTTTAAAAGTTAAAATAAATCTCCATTGTAACTACAATGTTCAGAGGTTTACTATTTTGTATGTTATAATGTGTTTTGGCGAATTGATGCGGTTTGTTCTAGAATTCCGCAGAGGTAAAATCTAGCCACACCACAGGTGTCACATTTTTATCCCAGCTTTCCAAAAAATTGAAAACCTGGTTATTTTATGGGGTTTGTTTGATGGGGGTATGGCAGGTGGGTGGGTGGGATGGTGGTTGGTTTGCGTCAAACAGGTAGTATTCAGTCAATAACTTTGTCTGCAGTGACCAATGTTGATGTAACTTTAGATATAGCAAGCTTGTGATGGAAACCTATCTTTGGATTGCTTTTGGGGCTAGTTGGGTAAAGGTCACTGGTACTTAAAGCAGAAAAACAGACAAAAAGGCGGTTTCAGGTCAATAACATAAGTTTACATTAACCAATCTTGTTGAATCTTATGAAAACACAAGCTTGCAAGGAGACATAGCTTGAGATTGTATTTGGAGTTTTCTGGTATCAGTGTTTCTAAAAATAGAAACAATGTATTCTGATGTATTAATTGAGTTTGGATTGAGTTTGGTATTGAACTTTAATTTTGTGTGTAGTTTGCTGATATGCATGATGGGAGTTCAGTTGGGACCAGACTGATAAATGCCACTGTTACTAAAAATAGCACTGTTTCTGCTTGATGACTGGAGTTTGATAGAGATAATGTGCCAAAAGTTTGTTTGCATGTACCTTACATGTATAGCATCTTGGGATTCAATTGGGCACTAAGAAGGTCTAGATCAATGTCACTGTTTTTGAGAAAATGAGACCTGTTTCTCAAAACCTTGACTTTTAATGCAGGGATTGTTCTGTCATTTTGTATGTTGGTAGCCTACACGCAGACATTGTTTAGGATTTTATTTGGGACGAGTTAAATAAAGGTCAATGTGACCTTTTCGCTGAAATCGTTTGTGAAGCTAATATGCAGACCTGGTGTGGGATTGCACAATTATAATGCCGCCCCCCCCCCCCCCCCCCNCATGTGCATTGGCCTCTGCCAGTAGATGATCCCTATTGAAATTGGGGTTACTAGGTCAAAGGTCACTGTCACACTTAGAGTGAAAATTGTTTCCGATCAAAAACTTGTGAACAGAGGGACCTATTGGCTTGTTACATCCCATGTGCATTGGCGTTGGACAGTAGATGACCAATTTTGCAATTGGGGTGAAAGGTCAAGGTCTTTGTCACAATAAGTGTGAAAACCATTTCTCCGATAAATAACTCGTCAACGAATAGACCTATTAGCTTGAAACTTCCAATGTTCATTGGCCTTGGGCAGTAGATGACCCCTATTGAAATTGGAGTCACTAGGTCAAAGATCAAGGTCACTGTCGCAATAAGTGGGAACATCGCTTCCGATCAATTACTCGTCAATGAATTATCGATTGGGTCGATACTTCACATATGCATTTGTCTTGGACAGTAGATGACCCCTATTGAAATTGGGGTCACAAGTTGAAAGGTCAATGTCACTGTGACATTAAGTTTTATTTAAGTCACACTAATATGATAAAATTAACTCTAATGGCCAGTTTTGTTGCAAAAAAATCCTGTGTCAAAGCCCTGTTTGGAGGGGGGGGGGGCATGTGTCTCCGACAGAAGAGCTCTTGTTTGAATTTAATCTTTAATTTAAAAGTGGAAAACCTTGTTGTGTGGCGTTTCCGTGTTTCTTGTTAATACAGACTATTTGCACTATAAAATTGTTCAATTCAGAGCTTTGCCATTCAGTTTTTTGTCATAAGGTGGTGGTTCTCTACAAAGTTTGTTTAAATCATGCCCCTGGGGTGAACACTGGCATTCCCAAGGGGTCTCATCTGTAATACATGTATTGAGTAAAATAACTTAAAATATCTTTTCTGAAACCGCAAGGCACACAGCTTTGTTATTTGGTAATTGTAATAAGTTATTAGTCTTCAACAAAACAAGGAGTGGGTCAAAAGCTTAATATTAACTTTTTTAACAAAATACTTTCCTTGTTTCTTATCACATAGTCATTTGACACATAACTTCGGTTAGGGATTTTGAGCCATCTTGGCCCACATGTTGTTTGCAAGTTTGCATTATTAACTGCCTCTTCAAGTAACTGGGTGCTGTCTTTACATTTGAATTTGGTTTATTTGACAATTTGGCATTATCACCTACTTCAGAAAAGGTAAAAATAATAATTAACACATGTAATTTTAAACTTTGTGTCACAGGTTTGTGAAAAATTGATAACTAATAAAGCTATAAATGTGAAAAAAAAACAGTATCATGTTTGGGACTCAGAAGGAAATGGCAATATATTCACATGTTCTTATTTTACTTTTATGAAATATATTTGTTTTTGTTTGTTATTGATGAAGAAAATGAAGCTGATATGAGTTTCCGTTACTGTAATATTTTTAAAATAAAGATTTTTTGTCGTATTGACTAAGAGAGATGGCCATTTTTTTTAAATATATTCGGCAATGAGGCTTTACAATTCTATAAAATGTTTGTATATTCTAAAAAATTACACCATGAAAATAAAAGGCACACGTGTTCTTCTAAAATCCAGATCTATTTCAGTTTTCATGTGTGCTGAGTAACTTCCATTCAGGCCATCCACTAAAGCCTCCTTATGCTGCCAAGCTTGAGAAGGACACCAGCTACAATAGCAGTGAGCTCAGAGTCAAGCTTGAAGGTCCCAAGCCCTTGGAAAAGCAGAGGGGGAGAGCAGAGCTACAAGACAGCCTTGGCATAAGGTATATTTTTATTCCAGTTCTAACTTACCTACCATAAGAATTTAATTTAAGGCAATTATGAGATGTGAAAATATATGAAAGGCCAACTTTTGTCATCATCATCATCATTCTCTTGACCGGTCTGTCCATTGGGGGAAAAGAGGGACGACGGCACGGATCTCCTTCGACAGTCAGATCTGTTGTGGGCTGCTGGAAGTAGCTCACCCATGGGGAGGGACGTCCACTTTTTCACATTGCCCATCCAGCTTTTCTTCTGACAGTGTTGACGGCAAACCCTCTAGTGTGCACTGGAGCACAGTTTTGCACAGAGAGCCCAGCCTGGTGATGTGTCCAAACCAAGCCAGCTTCCGTGGTTTGACTGCCACTAGGACAGGGGAGAGCAGACATCACTGACGGACGCCCACTGATGTCCTGAAGAAGTCAACCTTACTGCTGGCATTTCCATAGAGTTCTTGGATGACTTGCACCAGCCCTTCGTCAATGTAAAATCCTCTCAGAACCTGCCATAGGCCATCATGTCACATGTGGTTGAAAGCTTTCTTAAAGTCTGGTAGAGCTCATGTTGGTGTTGCATATGCTTCTCAATGATGACAATTGAAGATTTGTTCCACTGTGATCCACCCAGCTCTAAATCAAGCCTGCTCTAACGCTAACAGTGTCTTCTCCTTACTTTTCAATCAGTTGAGGATGATGCCTTGCATGACTTTGCTGGAATGACTGATGAGGCTGCTTGTGCGGTAATTTTCGCACATCATGAGGTTGCCTTTTTCGGTAGGGGGGATGACCACAGACTTGAACCAATCCTAGGGCCTCCTGTCTGTCTGTCTACATCGTCCCTGAACATGGTCGGTATTGTCCCTTTACGCGGACTGTATTGTTCCTTAACATGGTCAGTATCGCCCCCTTACATGGTCTGAATCCTTCCTTTACATGGTTTGTATCATATCTTTACATGGTCAGTTTTGTCCCGGTCGTTAACATATTTTTATCGTCCCTTAACATAGTCTGTATCATCCCGCAACATGGTCTATATTGTCCCGTAACATGGTCAGTATTGTCATTTAACATGGTCAGTATTGTCCATTAACATGGTCTGTAATTTCCCTTTACATGGTCAGTATTGTTCCTTCACATAGTCAGTATTGTCCCTTCACATGGTCTGTATTGTCACTTTACATGGTCTGTATTGTCCCTTCACATGTTCAGTATTGTCCCTTAACTTGTCTGTATTGCCCCTTAACATGGTTTTTATTGTCCCTTAACATGGTCAGTATTGTGCCTTAACCTGGTTAGTATTATCCATTAACATGGTCAGTATTGTCCCTTAACATGGTCAGTATTTTCCCTTAACATGGTCTGTATTGCCCCTTAACATGGTCTGTATTGTCCCTTAACATGGTCAGTATTGTCCTTTTACATGGTCAATATTGTCCTTTTACATGGTCAGTATTATCCCTTACATGGTCTGTATTGTCCCTTTACATGGTCAGTATTATCCCTTAACATGGTCAGTATTGTGTCTTAACATGGTTAGTATTTTCCCTTTACATGGTCAGTATTGCCCCTTAACATGGTCTGTATTGTCCCTTAACATGGTCAGTATTGTCCCTTTACATGGTTTGTTTTTTCCCTTTACATGGTCTGTATGGTCCCTTAACATGGCCAGTATCATCCCTTAACATTGTCTGTATTGTCCCTTAACATGGTAAGTATCGTCCCTTACCATGGTCTGTATCGTCCCTTAACATGGTCTGTATTGTCCCTTAACATGGTCTGCATTGTCCCTTAACATGGTCTGTGTTGTCCCTTAACATGGTCTGTATCGTTCCTAAACATGGTTTGTTCTGTCCCTTAACATGGTCTGTATCATCCCCTAGCATGGTCAGTTTTGTCCCTTAACATGGTCTGTATCATCCCTAAACATGGTCTGTATTGTCCCTTAACATGGTCTGTATTAGCCCTTAACATGGTCCTTAACGTTCCTTACCATGGTCTGTATTGTCCATTACCATGGTCTGTATTGTTCCTTTACATGGTCTGTATTGTCCCTTAACACGGTCTATATTGTCCCTTAACATGGTCTGTATTGTTCCTTAACATGGTCTGTATCGTTCCTTAACATGGTCTGCATTGTCCCTTAACATGGTCTGCATAGTTCCTTAACATGGTCTCTATTGTCCCTTAATATGGTCTGTGTTGTCCGTTAACATGGTCATTATTGTCCATTTGCGTTGTCTATAATGTCCCTTTTCATGGTCAGTATTGACCCTGAACATGGTCTGTATTGTCCGTTTACATGGTCTGTATTGTCAATCAACATGGTCTATTTAGCCTCTTAAGATGGTCTGTATCGTCCCTTAACATGGTCTTTACTGTCTCTTAACATTCTTTTTACCACATTTATATAGCGCCCTTTTCATACAGTATATGCATTCAGAGGCGCTCACATTTTTCCCCCGATCAATGGGTCATAAGTCGTCCGTTAACATCTTGGCGCAGTATGCAGCCACAGCACATAGGCTCATTTCCCTCACAGGTACCCATTTATACACCTGGGTGGAGAGGAGCAGATGTGCGATAAATGTCTTGCTAAAAAAAATTCCAGTGGTCAGGTCGGGATTCAAACCAGGGACCTCTCGATCTCTAAGCCAGCGTCCTACCATTAGACCACTGTTCCGACAACATGGTCGGTATCGTCCCTTAACATGGTCTGTATTGTCCCTTAACACGGTCTGGAATTTCTCTTAACAAGGTCCTTGTTGTCCCTTTACATGGTCTGTATTGTCCCTAAACGTGGTCAGTATTGTCCTTTAACATGGTCTGTATTGTCCCTTATCATGGTCTTTATCGTCCCTTAACATGGTCAGTAGTGTCCCTGAATAATTTCTGTATTGTCCCTTAACATGGTCTGTATCGTCCCTTAACATGGTCTGTATTGTCTCTTAACATAGTCTGTATTGTTCCTTCACATGGTCTGTCTCGTCCCTTTACATTGTCAGTATTGTCCCTGAACATTGTCTGTATTGTCCCTTAAATGGTCTGTATTGTTTCTTAACATGGTCTGTATTGTCCATTAACATGGTCTGTATCGTTCCTTAACATGGTCTGTATTGTACCTTAACATGGTCTGTATCGTCCCTTAAAATTGTCAGTATTGTCCCTGAACATTGTCAGTATTGTTCCTTAACATTGTCTGTATTGTCCCTTAAATGGCCTGTAGTGTCACTTAACATGGTCTGTAGTGTCACTTAACATGGTCAGTATTGTTTCTTAACATGGTCTGTATCGTTCATTAACATGGTCTCTATTGTTCCTTAATATGGAACGTATTGTTCCTCAACATGCTCTGTATTGTCCCTTAATATGGTCTGTATTGTCCCTTTATATGGTCAGTAATGTCCCTTAACATGGTGGGTATCATCCCTTAACATGGTCTGTATTGCCCCTTAACATGGTGTGAATCGTCCCTTAACATTGTCAGTATTGTCCCTTAACATGGTCAGTATTGTCCCTTAACATGGTCTGTATTGCCCCTTAACATGGTGTGTATTGTCCCTTAACATGGTCTGTATTG
>VMBQ01008206.1:0-25575 GCA_007657795.1 Dreissena rostriformis
CAGTTCTTCATGTGCCCACGGGCAACTCCTCAAGAGCAAAAGTGCAGTTCTTAAAGTTCTTATAAGTGTTCCTTATATAATAGCCAAACCTGTAACGCTAGATGTGGTCTGGTTACATAGATTTAACAAGATACAAAATGCTCTTCTTTATTTTTGTGTGTCACAATTTATTCCATTTCAATTTCCCGTAAAGATATCTATTCATACGACACACAAACACTAAATTGGTACATGAACATGTGTAGAATATTTGTACCACAAACAAATAAAACATAACATTTTGTGTCGTGTTAAATCTATGTTTCCAGACGACATCAAGCGTTGAAATTTCGGCTATTGCTATAAGGAACACTGATTATTTATGGGGTAACTTTATTTGATGAAACATTTTACGAAATTTTCGTTGATTTTGAGCGTTATAGAGGCTTTAGCATGCAGACGTGCAACTATACGAGTGCGCACGTATAGTTCTTTACCTGAGTATTAATTTACACGTTTTACAAATGAAAGGCTCTTCGTTTGGCCTTCAATTAGATAAAAAAAAAATCATTTATATAACAATGGTTTTATAAATTTTCATTAATGATTGTAAGATCAACAATAACTATTTCGTTATGACAAATTATATAAAAGTATGTTTATGTTCAAAAACTACGATGAAAACTTACTAGGTCGTCCCTACGAAGTGGTTAGTACTAAGTCGTTTCAATGACTTACTTAGTCGTTCCCACAACATACTTACTGGTTCTCACAATTTTTCAAGTAATTAAGTAGTTTTCCACTTCAAAGTAAACGGTGTTTACTGGACGTGGACGTCTTTCCATCTCCTGTTCATCAGTGTATCTGTTTGAACACACAAAGTATTCCGAATTCGTTATTTTAAACTTGTCAAATAAACATTCAAACGCGCAGGCATCGTTCCATATAATTTAAAGTTGTTCACTTCCCGGGTAAATATGATAAATATACCTATAATGAAATATTCTCTAAAAACGCAATGAAGTACAGGGTATTAAACATTGTAAAGTAGTCATGAGCTCTATTTGTATATGGTGTATCCGAATGATTTCGTTACCGATCATGTCATTTTGGCACCTTTCATATTTATGGCAAACTATTTAAATATAAATTTCACCGCTGATTGTCGTTTTAAAGAAATGTATTGTTTCTATTTTCATTCGGATTTGGCACGGGAGCAAAATACGTTGTAAACGACTTTTCATCCCGTTAATGGAGGCTGTAGGAAAAGCGTAATGCTTCAAGTAGCAATTTGGATGTGAATGAATATTCCATATAAATAATAACCATTAATTAAATTGTTCTTTTTTTTCAAATATGCAGCTTATGCCAATGATACGTTAAAGCCTTTATTTTAAGATCATTTGTACAATATAGTTACTTTCTGTCAACCCAATTATGCAACGTTTTGTTTGTGGTCGATCTATTTATTAAGTAATCGCTGTGAACGTGTTTATATCCTAAAATCACCACATTTACGCAACTTTATTGACAAACCAATTTCTCGATACATAATTAGGTTAAAAATCGAGTAGTCAGCTTTGTTAACAAACTATAACATTATATTTTTTTTTTCTAAAAACTTTATCAGGCATAGTTTATGTATACTTTGTTAAAACCATTGTTTGCAAATGAATAAAACATGTATGTATACAATATATGCTTTAAAATGANAACATTATATTGTTTAAATATTCACGTAAAGAACAGTAAGAAGGCCTTTTCCATTCATTCGCCTCTAATTGTTTGAATACTTACAGAGGAAAAGACACAATTTTAAACACTACACACCGTAGGCTGACGTGAAATCTACTGACGTTCTTTGTCGGGATCCCATGCTATATTGTTAAATTATGGGGTACCGCCAGAACGGAACATAAGTCTTTCACTCAGCAATAGTATTGTCTTCTTAAATATAATTATTATAATAATTTTCATTTTTCAAACATCAATTGCAGATGTGTACACTACTGACAAGAGCCAGTGGACAGTAATACACTACCATCATGGTAAGTATAATAATTTAACCTTATTATAATAAACACGCATCAAAAATTATTCAAATCGAGTGGTTGCCATGTAAACGAATGCTCGTCGTTCCGATTGTTACATGTAAATGCCAAACATCAAAAAAATATGTTAAAGCACACTGACGATCAGCACAAGTTGATTATACCAAAAAGAATGTTCTTAAACTTAACGCTATTACAGTATTAGCTTATCAAATAAGCGATTGCTTTTTAGGTGCCTAACACTTCTTAACTTGATTATTTTTTGCAGGGATCAGGGTCTAGTAAAAGTTCTAACTCAAGTAAAAACCAAGCTAAAATCGGGGAGGAATGGAAGTACAAAATTTACTTCGATCCCGATGCAGACTCCTCATCTGGAGCTAAATACGATAATATGACAGATAATACACTTATGAGTACTCTCAAACAACTTGTGGGGGGAAATGAGAAGATAACAAAGGTGTGGACATATAAATCGCCTCTGTTTTGGATAATTGATGGTGGTTTTCATCATAAGTTTGTCGTATTTCAAACCGAAAATTGGTTTTGGTCCATTGAAAAGCATACTGATGGTATTACGATACAGCGCAGCAAAACACACAGTACCGTGGCAGACCGTTACAGACAAACATCTCGCGATTCCAGTCGGGTGTTAATGGAAGTGGGCGAAGGAAGAATAGGTGTGTATGATCTTCTTGAATGGTTGTATTGTGAGAATGAACTGCATCGTGAATACCATTACATTTTCAGCAACTGCAAAGTTTTTGCTAATCGTGTATTTGAACATGTGACCAACCCAAAGCCTAGGTTCATTTTAGTATTAGAAGATAGGGTCGAATTGTGCATCACAGAAGACGCACTAATGGCTTATATAAAAGAATGTGAAGAAATGAAAGAATACATTATAAGTGTCCGACAATGTACACATGGACTGGACTTGCTAAATTTTGTCGTTTGTGAAACCAATATTTGCTTGTGGTCCATTTATCAAGATTCACGCATTACAACAATACGTCGTTTAAATTCAGAACTATCTTTATTAAAGAGATGCTGCGGATACCGTTGCTTTAGAGAAAATGCGGGCAAAATGAGAATGTATGATCTTATTGAATGGCTATGTACATACGAGATGATACATAAACGTCGTGTCTTTCCGATATTTAATGACTTGGTAACCGTGCGTTTGAATTTCTTTGGAGACGGTTTTGCTGACGATGTATTTGTTCATGTGACAAAGGCAATCGTTTTTAATCATCGAAATAATACATACATCGCTCCATATTAAGCTACAGGGATTAATTTATGGTTTAAGTGTGTTTCATAATACGATTTGTGTGTGTATCGTCCTATTTTACTACCGTGTCATAATATATTGTTTACCGTTTGTTTTTAAACAACGACATATTTATATGTTATTAAACAAAACACATTTATATATTATTGACAAATAAATATTTCGTAATTTTGAAATATTTGTCAAAAGTTTACTTATATAATTTGACCAAATTTATATTCCCATACTAAGAAGCCATAATATAACTTTAAATTATCATTTAATTAAACATTTGGAATAGTTCATGGTTGGTGAGGTCCCGGAAGGTGCTTCGTAATGTGGAAATAATTGTTAAGTGAGCTTGCCGTAACAATACTGCTTCTCGAAACTGCAGAAAAGCCAAGTTTTTTTATTTACAATGCTCAATCATTTTTAAACCAATCAAAACATGGAATGTAGGAAAGTGAACAAGATATATTTTTTTAACTGCCTCATTCTTTTAACAAGTGCGAAAAGTGGTTGTTTGAAAGCCTTCAATGTTTTGGGAAAGTTAAAGGCTGGATAAGTTTGATGACATATTGAACATATACCCCAACATTTTTATATAAAAAAAGAAATATAAAACGTTTTTTTTCTACACAAAAAGTACGTGGACAGCAACACCCGATACGACTCGAGTTATACTGTTCAACAGGCCTTAGGTTAACGGAGTTACGCTGTACGGACAGGCAATGGTATTACCATCATACCATTTGGGATGGGGTTAGCCTCTAGATACCGGTAACCTGGTTCAAAGATCTATNTCGTTTGTTCATTCGTTCGTGCGTTTGTTCTTTCATTCATTCATTCATTCATTCATTCATTCATTCATTTATTCATTCATTCATTCATTTATTCATATGTTCATTCATTCATGCGTTCATGCATTCATTTATAAAGTTTTCGGCTTTATTTGGTTGTTTGGTTGTTTGTGGAGGTGTCATGAAGATAGCATCCGATTTCTATTTTTCTTCCTATGCGCAAGTACAGGTCTTATGTGCATATGTACTGGACGTTACGCGCGCACGACCAGTTCTTCAGGTGCTCACTCATTATTATTGTCTTCGTTAATAAAATCATTATGATTTCAAACAAAAATTGCAGATGTGTACACTACTTACAAGAGCCGGTGGACAATAATACACTACCATCATGGTAAGTATAATTAATTAAACCTAATTATAATAAACACGCTTCAAAAATAATTCAAATCGAGTGCTGGCCCTGTACAAGAATGCCCGTTGTTCCGATTGTTACATGTAAATGACAAACATCAACACAATATATTAAAGCACACTGTCGATTAGCTCAAATTGACTATACCCAAAAGAATGTTCTTAAACTTAACAATGACAGTATTAGCTTAACAAATAAGCGATTGCTTTTTAAGGTTCCTAACACTACTTAACTTAATTATTTTTTGTAGGGATCATGGTCTAGTAAAAGTTCTAACTCAAGTAAAAACCAAGCTAAAATCGGGGAAGAACGGAAGTACAAAATTTACTTCGATCCCGATGCAGACTCCTCATCTGGAGTTAAATACGATTATATGACAGATGATACACTAATGAGCAATCTCAAACAACTTGTGGGGGGGAAATGAGGCGATAACAAAGGCATGGACATATAGTACGCCTCTGATTTGGATAATTGATGGTGGTCTTCATCATGAATTTGTCGTATTTCAAACCGAAAATTGGTTTTGGTCCATTGAAACGCATGCTGATGGTATACCAATACAGCGCAGCAAAACACACAGAACCGTGGCAGACCGTTAAAGACCAATATCTCGCAATTCCAGGCGGGTAGTAATGGCAGAAGGCGAAGGCAGAATAGGTGTGTATGATCTTCTTAAATGGTTGTATTGTGAGAATGAACTGCATCGTGAATACCATTACATTGTCAGCAACTGCCAAGGTTTTGCTAATCGTGTATTTAAACATGTGACCAACCCAAAGCCTAGGTATTATATTTAAATATGGAATACCAAAAATAATAACAAACAAGAATTGTGAACAGAACAGGGTTTTATTAATTTATTCATCCATTAATTCATCCGTCCATTCTTCCGTCCTTCGTTCGTTCGTTTGTGCGTTCGTGCGTTTGTTCATTGGTTTGTTGGTCCTTCTTTTGTTCGTTCGTTTGTTCGTTCGTTCGTTCGCTCGTTCTTTCGTTCATTCATTCATTCATTCATTCATTCATTTATATATTTATTTATGTATTTATTTATTTATTTATTTATTTATATTTTCGTTCAGTCCTCCGTCTTGGACTGATCTGTTGTCACGGGCAGCGAGAGGGTGGATGAGGGAGCGGGTTTCTATTGCTTCGGTGGTGGGAGGCTCGGCGCGGGGCCGTGTGGGCGGGCGGGCCGGCTCTGGCTCGGTCGGCGTGGGTGCGCTGGTGAGGTGGCGGCGGGGTCTGCACACTGGGAACTGATACATGACGAGACTACCTTTCACGACTGACAGACGAGAACAACAGACTTAAACTCCTCCCTTTCCGCTCCAGACAAATACACAACAACCACACACAATAAGATCATAATCCATCAAAAAAAAGCATCTAGGCACATTAAGGTCTCATTGGCCATCGTGCTCTGAAGTAAAATCTGACTTAATTTTCTCCCCTGAAAGGTCACAGAGGCAGGTCTATTCATGAAGTAGTCGTGAAGACGCTGGAGGACCTGTAAATAAATCTCTTATACACACACACGAATGTTACTCATGTTACTCCTTCAGGCAATTGACTTAAAGATATCTATAAGATTTTTATTTCAGATGCTATTGTATTTTGCATCATTGTATTTCCATGTGTCGCCATAGAGTAAAAGTGCCTGAACCGACCTTCAGAGAACAAAGAACGACAGTTGTTACTGTGTGGTGCTGTGTGACCCAAAACATACTGTTCAACACATACTTAATTATGGAATCGGAATATAGGATACATTTGAACAATATGCAATATTGTCTATTTAAAGAAGTTATATTTATAGAACCGCCAACTGCTCATCATTAAACTAGAGAGGATCAATTGACTGTTCAACTAATAAAAACTCGTATCATCCTCTTACAGACAGACAGACAGACAGACAGACAGACAGACAGACAGACAGACAGACAGACAGACAGACAGACAGACAGACAGACAGACAGACAGACAGACAGACAGACAGACAGACAGACAGACAGACAGACAGACAGACAGACAGACAGACAGACAGACAGACAGACAGACAGACAGACAGACAGACAGACAGACAGACAGACAGACAGACAGACAGACAGACAGACAGACAGACAGACAGACAGACAGACAGACAGACAGACAGACAGACAGACAGACAGACAGACAGACAGACAGACAGACAGACAGACAGACAGACAGACAGACAGACAGACAGACAGACAGACAGACAGACAGACAGACAGACAGACAGACAGACAGACAGACAGACAGACAGACAGACAGACAGACAGACAGACAGACAGACAGACAGACAGACAGACAGACAGACAGACAGACAGACAGACAGACAGACAGACAGACAGACAGACAGACAGACAGACAGACAGACAGACAGACAGACAGACAGACAGACAGACAGACAGACAGACAGACAGACAGACAGACAGACAGACAGACAGACAGACAGACAGACAGACAGACAGACAGACAGACAGACAGACAGACAGACAGACAGACAGACAGACAGACAGACAGACAGACAGACAGACAGACAGACAGACAGACAGACAGACAGACAGACAGACAGACAGACAGACAGNACACACAGACAAACAGACTTACAGACACACAGACAGACACACTAACAGATATACAGACAGACACACTGACAGACACACATACAGACACACATACAGACACACATACAGACACACAGACAGACACACAGACAGACACACATATTTATAGTATTTTACAGACATAAATATTGTATAGTATTTTACAACAAAATCTCTAGTAGTCGTTTCATTCAGGTATTTCAAGGGGTAAAGAGGGTAGTTTCAATGTAACAGATCACCTTTTTCTTATGTTTGTGAAAGAGTCGAAATCAATGGACAGTCTATTCGCAAAGTTTAACAAATATGAATTTATCAAAACAAAATGCCTCATTGTATTTATTTATGTGCTTCGCTTTTGATTTATCGATTTACTGATTCTTTCATACTAAAGACGTACGTCATTCATTGAATAACACTACTCAAACCTTGAGGCTTACTCTATCATTTCAAAAACGCAATCAAACCTTGTATAATAAAGTGTCAGCCAACATTTTCGCCCGAAAGGTCAAAAATGAAGAACTTAATTAAGGATTCGCTAGTTGATGAACCACAATAGGTGATCCTCAAAATAGTCCCGTTCCTCTCGTACACAGGCGTTACTCTATACATTCTCTTCACCAGACGCCAGCGAAACGAGCGACTACAACTTCTCATTGGGGAACCTCTTCCGGTGCGTTTGCTGCCCGCGTCCCGGCCGTACGCCGTCGAGAGCACGTCTGCGCTCGTGATCGACAAGCTGGCGTCTCTGGAACGAGCCTTGGGCGGGAATCAGCTAACACTGAATTGTGAACCCTTAGAGAAGACTTCAAGAGTTTGATGCGCACTCTTAGTGTTTTTAGGTGTTGGATGGCTTTTTTAATGTCTGTTAATTAACAAAGTTCCTTGATAATGTCGCTTTCAAAATTAGCACCCTGGTCCGAATGTAAACGTGTTGGTATTCCGTAATTCACAATTTACAAGTTTTTACAGTCGACATCTCACAGCAAAATTACTCGCTGTATCACTTTCTCGCAAATTCATATTGAAATAAACTCCATTTGAAAACCTTGTGCATACATTAGATGATGTTAACAATTTTACTATCTCGAAAAAAACATTTCGTACTAGTTGTACGAATAAGCAAGATTAATAGAATGAGTAATATGTATGTACCTATATACACTATACACCAACTTTCAGTGTTTAACAACAATAGGTAACATCATAATTACCATAAAATACGCATATATAAATAACGTGTGATGGTTACTTGTTTTCATTCGTTTTCGAATCAAATAGAAAATTGTTTGTTTGTTTTATACGAAATGGGATTCGATTCTCCACCTTGACATTTGCAATATTTCATTTATTACTTTTACCTCCTTACGAGCACACAGGATATGTACACTTGCGCAACTGAACATAATGCAATGCGGAACAAAATATTACTATACAAAGATAATAATCATAATTGTATATTGTTATCACAATAAGTGCATTTATGTCAATTATGTAGAAGGTAATTATTATTACTAGATTACAATACAATTCAGACCGCTTCCTAATGTCTAATTAAAAATTGATACTCATGTTATTGAAAACGCTGATGCTGTTGGTGGTGTTAACTATATAAATTGAAATAACGATGTTAATGTCGGTGGTGTTGGTGATGTCAATGGCGTTGTCGTTTTCGATATTGCAAACAATGGTGCGTGTCCTGTTTTTTTTTTCTTGTGTCGCTGGATTGTCGATGCTGGTTTTGGCGGAGTGATATGAATGTGCCTTACGGTGGACTTGTGACGATTGTATGGTGATGCCGATGCCTGCGGTGGTGGCGATGCTTATGGATGAGTTAGAGGAGTTGCTGATTTCGGTATTACTTCTACTGAGGACCTTCTGTGGCGTTGCATTGATGCTTAAGTAACTTATGCTTAATTAGTATGGATGGTTGGAGTAATATCGTTCACGAAATTATCAATTATGATAGGATAGTGGGTGTTCCTTATTATATTTAAATGTTATGTATTAAAAAGCTATTTAATAATGCGGACTGTGAAGTTTGTTAAGGGCATAACTGGAACATTAAAATATGAGGGATACACTTAAAATTGTGCATGAAGATATGTATCATTTATGGGACAAAATATACTCTCAAATTTTCCTTATAGCTTTAATCGTTCATGTGAAATGTTAAGTACAAGTAGATGGATTTGTTTAAACGTTGTCCTCAAATCGTAAATGTTTCAGCGTACAAATGATACATTATATACGCCTATATAATGCATATGATAAAGGACAGTAATATCCAGTTTCGCAATCAGTTTTGAAGGATCGCATGTGGAAAAAACGTTATTCATCTTTTGTTAATGTTGTCGTGTTTGATTGCATTTTAGATACTGAAATGATACCATTCGCATTAAATTTCATTCCAGCTAAACAGGCAAGTTATGTTCTACGTTTTCCTCAGTTTTTCACTTTATTACAAATATAAACTTGTAAACAAATGAAATTCATCCCAACCCAAACATCCAAAAATTCTAACAGTAAATAACTGTTTGGTTTTAAGTTAAAAGGCCGTATACATGCTAATATTTGCTGGGAGTGCAGGGAGGGGGNTAACGATGATCTGAATAATTAACGACCTTAAATATATCTCTTAACTATTTTATCAAAGGCGAGACGTCTTTGATATTTATTTATTTTTCATTTAATCGTGCATCAAAAAGTTACAATGTTTTGTTCATGACTCTGGGCCCAAGAATTCGGTTTAAACCGACGAGGCTCTACCTTAACAACTATATAGGTATCTGAATTTCCATAACCGACTAAATCGCCCAATTTACCAGCTTTCATCAAAGTCTACAATAGATAATGAGATAGGAAAACATCTGAATTTTAAATGTGATATTTCATACGAAACTGGCGAAATTAACGCTGCAAAATAGAAAATTGTAAGGGTTTTAACACTCACATGACATAAAATGCTTTTATATTTGACTTTGATCAACATGGAGATAGATTTATAGTTAAATATTTTTTTTGAGCAATTAAAATTACATATAAAACACATAAATATGTACTCCTTATGTTATATCTCCGAAGCACACAACTTCGGCTGTTCTATGCCATAGTCGGGCAACATGTTACCTCTAGCAGCTAATTTCCATGTGGAATGCACCTTTTCCCTGCTCATTTACAATCACTGAATAATGGGTAACATAATTTATTTGCACAGGCCCGTTTTGATTTACTAACTCATACAGACAATTGACACAGATATTCAGCGAAATTATTTATTTTGACATCCAAAATTACTTTCTTATATTTAAAATTCACATACTATGATAAGTTTCAACTATAGCTGGTCGATAGCGAAAAACAATGCCAGCGTATTCCGCATGTATTATATGCACAGAAGATTAAACAAAAAAGCTTGAGCGCGACAAGAGGTCTTCAATACAATGTTGTGTACTAGATAATACCTGGTAGTTCCTGGTTATAAGTATATATAAATGGCATGATCCTCGTCGTGTGGTAATATTTGACTCTAGGGGCGTCATTTAAATACATTGTATTGAAGACCAAAGTACGATGTAACATGCCAAATACTAAATCTCTGACCTTGTGGTTTCATAATAAGAATTAAGCTTCTTTGCGTTATCAGTCTTTATAACCTTGTGATCCTCAGGTAGTTACCGATGTGTACCCCAGGGCATAATGTATCTAATATCGAAAGGACAACTAAACGATGGTACAGAACAAAATTAAGACGTGTGAAGCTTCTTTTGCTAATAGTTTAAACTAAAAATCATGAAGTCAATGATTGTCTTAGTTGACAAAGGTGCAACACTTTGGTAATTGTTAACGTACGATGATAAAAATCGCATATAAACTACTTCATATTATTGGAAACAATCTCAGCAAAACAGTTAAGGAGACCTATAGAGTGGTAGTAAAGTTTTTCTGAGATTTGATATGGTGATTAAGGTTTTCGACGTGTCGAACAAAGCATCGAGCCCAGCCAGGATGTTGTCAAGATAAATATTTAATGTTTCATCATGAGTGAATCATTAATGTAGTCTCTATAGAAATAACTTAATTTTCATCGATAGTGGTGAGAAGATGTGTCCCAGATTTGATCTGATGACCTTGTTTTTGGACGCACTTATCCTAGATTCGAACTCAATGTCAAGATAAGCATTCTGACAAATTTTCTTCCAGATTAAGGCAAACAAATGGCCCAAAGGGTCGTAAAAAGTTTTAATTTTAAGATTTGACATTGTGAACTTGTTTTGAACGCACATGACCCACTTTTGAACTCGGCCTAGATATTGTCATGAACATCATTGTGACCAAATGTCATTGAGATTGAGTCTTAAAAGTGACCTCTAGTTTTTTAACAAGGTTTTTCGAAGATTTCACCAGGTGGTTTGGTTGCACATGATCCAGATTCACGCTCGACCTAGAAAAGGTTTTTACCAAGTTTAATTAAGACTGAGACCTTGTGTTTAGACGAACGTGAATAAGATTCAAAATCGGCCTAGATATTGTCAATATTAATATTCTGATTAAGTTTCATCCCGTAAAATATGCAAAAATATAAGCATTTTGCAAGAATTTGGTCACGGTAATGTAACTGTTTTCTTTTATCCGGGTTTTATGAATTTTGTGAAGGTTGTTTTGAATACCTTTTTCGTCTAGATGAGGGCTATAAGTGATGAATAGACGCAGCAAAGAAACACAATATTCACACGGGAACTAGACTCACGTAAGTTACGATGATGAAAGCAAAGTTTATGTTACAACCTCCGTATAGCAGATTCATTGAAAACACTTTTTGTCAAGCGGTACTGTAACATTAGAATAAGGAAAAATAGAATATTTAAGGTGGGAATATGACATGATTAATATCGCTATACAATTGCTCAAACAAGTAAGCATGTATATAGTTCAGGACTATTGCTTCATTATTTATCAAGGAAAATAAATTGCTTACAATTTTAACCACTTGGAAACTTCTCGTCGCGCCCAACGACTAGTAATAATATTGACTTTGTTTGATTCCCACGCTTTTAAGAAAAGTCATTTAATCGTTGACACATGTTTTGAAATAGTTGTTTTGCAGAAGAAACATCGCGGCAAATTGCCTACAAAGTTTTTGTTTGAAAAGAAAAATACCGACATAATGGTGTACGCTTCGTTATATCTTCAATCTAAGATATAACACTATTTTCAAAAAGGGTAAGTTATTGTCGCTCCTTAAAAGATTCAAAAGTCGACAATGCAAAGTCAAAATAAAAATGGGTTTTATTTTCACATTTTGGTAAATTGACCATTTTCAAAATGTAAACAAGTTGTGGTTGTATTTCCCAAACTATTTTTTCGGAAAAATATACGTTTGTGCCATACAAAACGTGATATGTCCTTAATGATGAAAGTCGTTAAAGTGTTTATTGTAAGATAGTTAACACGCGTGAAAGACCACATGGGCCCAAAAATTGGACGGGTCCGCGACCGAAATGGTAATGGTTCTCTAAGTGCTAATTATAACTTACTAGGAATACCAAGGGTAACATATCACGTGTTTAATTCAAACAGGAATTCTTTGTATTGAGGTTAACTACCTTTATATAATGGTTAACTACGACCAAAAAATTGGAGGCATCCTGCTCACATACTTACATTCCACGAACAGAGCAATTAACTTCGCTCAACCTGTACGTATGTGTATGTCAGGAGTAAAAAAGCAAAACTCACCATACCAGCAATTTGTTTTCGTTAAACGAAAACAGATGATAGTCAACATAACAGATTAAGAACGGTATGATGAAACTTGTTGTTCATGTGAAAATTATTCTACCGTATACATTTGTTTACGTTGTTTATATTTTGACACTTATTTACAATGTGGCGTGTCGCGGCATACAGACCTTCATAATCGGGGGTCGTATTGCGACATCCCATCTTGCAGCGACACCCTTTAATCTCCCGCTCCAACGTGTTTTAAATATAAGCAAAAAACCTACGAAACTCTTGTTTGTCACTACCATACGCGGAAATCTCTTGCACGACGGTTAAATTCGAGACAGCATGGAATGAGCGATTCCCGGATTTGATTCTAAATGCTGATGTTAATTTGTCCTTATAAATGCAAAAATGAAAAATGTAGGCCAATCTGCAAACAATTTAAACATTGAAGCGACAATTTTACGGTTAATGGTATTGCATGGTGATTTTCTACTGCAAACCATACACTGAAATTTCCAAATAATTGAAATTTGAGTAATTTTCAATATTTAAACTTTTCAACATAAAATATATTAAAATTTATAAAACCTAAATTTAATTATTTACAAAAAAATGATATACGAGAACAAAAGACTATAACAAGTAATTAGGTTTAAGTATTTCAGCGAAAGTCGGATTATTGCATCCAGTGTAATTTATAAAAAGCAAATTATTTATTTATTGCAATTTCATGCTCTACAACGATCAAAAATCCCAATAAATTAAGAAAATGAATATTCTTGAAACACAACTGTTCAAGTTATGCGAGACACAAAATTCCGACGGATTGACAGAAGGAAGGACAAAGGCATATGTATATGCTTCCCCACCATATAAACGTGGAGGCAGAAACATATATCAGACCGAATTCTTGACATCAAAACTCTCTTAGATATAATAACATAAATAACACCTGAATCGTTATTTCAAAGCCGATTGTTGAAGAGAAGTTTTGTTTTTGGTATAGATGTAAACATGCGAGTATAAAAAAAACGTTCATGATAAGTGGTGCAAGTTTCAGCTAGTCCGTAAAAAGGTTCAATTTAAGTGGTGCATGTTTCAGAAAGGCGGTCTGGTCTATTGTGTTATGTTTATATTTGCAAACTACTTTCGGTAAACATGTGGGTAAGAACTAGAATTGGGCCAAGCTGACTTGTGATCGGATCGAGTAAGGCCCAGACCTTGACCGAAAAATTGAAAACCGGTTTTAATTTTCGAATGAGAAATTCTAGTACTTTATTTCTGTCCTGTTAGTTACTAAGGTCCGTGGCGCGAGAGGGTGTTTGCTGTTGTTTGTGTGTTTAAAAAAGAATTTAAACCTGGTTCCGACGGGCAATGTCGATGAGATGGCGAGAACATGAGGAGACTACAGGTTCACAGTTGATACCAAGTACCGTTAGATCTTTAGAAATGGCTGATTAAATCAGAGTGGATAAACTAGGTTTAACGATGAAACGGGAAATAACCGATTTGGAAAAAACACTCTCCGAGTGAGTGTTTCATTACTGTGTGGGCTGAGATTGACATCTCAACGTCCTAGTTGCAATAATCCAACTCCCAGCTATTGACACTCTGAGTACGTATGTAATAAGATCACATATTTTTTTGTATGGATACTCTATCTGGTAGGATACTATAGCTGTGTTTATAGCTATTACGGTGAAGGTTAAACATGTTATCTTTTTCTACATGAGACTATTTAATTTAAAGGAAAACAATCACCATGATATATCCAATCACTACGTTTTGCTTATATAAATGATATAAAGTTTACGATGTTGCACAAGCACACATGTACCAAACAATGAATTATTTCGATATTTACATCCTACTCGTTTGTAACAAACCTAAACGATATATCGAGAATAAACTCAATTTGAAATGTTTCATTTTTTGCCTGTCTGTCATTTTTAGGGTAACAATTGCGTTCATCGTTCCATCTATGAGAAGTGGCCAGGATATTAAGTCCTTCTAAAAGTTATTTATGATGGATAAAGGTTAATATCATATTTCACAGTCACAACTGCGGCCTGCTAAACATTAAAACGTGCGTCAGATCAGCGAAATGCATGTTGTTATCTTGTAAGCGACACGATGCTTACAAACTCAACAATATGTACGCGTTTGTTTTGAAATGGGTTCGCATAACGAACGCCCTTGATTGATAAACTAACTATTCGTGCATGTATTGGACAATGAATAATTTCTTGTTTGAATAATGCGTCAGTGAGTAAGTTGGTCTGTCCGGTAGAGGTTGTAAGTAAGTCAGTTAGTGAGTCAGTAAGTCGGTCAGTCAGTTAGTGAGTCAGTAAGTCGGTCAATCGGTCGGTCAGTCGGTCGGTCGGTAGANAATGAGACTCGAAGTCCTTAGCTATCCGTTATACACCAATCGACTGTATGTTTTGTATTAGCTACGTAACATCGTATTGTAGCCCTTTACCGCGTTGTTACATTATGCCCGTGGGGTTAAAAGTCACTAAACAGTTTTCTTGAAACAATGCCTATATCGTCAAAACTGACCGCGCCCAAACGGCAACTTTTTTTTAACTTTCTACATATTATTACATGCGGTGTCATGATGTTTTCTTCGTAACCATTGTGAAGAGCTATTGTTGATAATGATCGTAGTGCGAACGTTTAACAGATTATGGTGTAAATGTTGCAGTCCGAAGAAATACCTTAGTTGTGTAAACAAACCCGGCCTTTGCAAATTAACTGTATTAACCTTTATGTAGTTGTTGTTAATCAAAAGGAACAAAAGGCCTTACACATAGAGATAAGCTGCTTGTCGTAGCCCGACTGTAACTAAGAACATCCTAAGTTGTGGGCTTTGCAGATTTATTATGAATTGTAAATGTTTATGTGTTTATTATGGACATTTAAGAGTTGATCAAACTGTTTAACAATCTATGCTTATTTATATTCATACCACCAGAAGCCATGTTTGACAGGCGGATTACTAGAGTCATTCTCTCGGTCGGTCGATTGATTATTGTGTCGGTTTCTCCGCATACAATGTTCTACGTTTATGGAGCGGACTACTTCTAGATTATTTTACCCGGACAAACGCCTACGTAATTGCATCCAAAATTTCAGCAACTACAATTAATAAAGTAAAACGAATAATAGGAATGTAATCGAGATCGGTAGCATGGAGCATGCGTGGTCGGAGGAATTCTTTACATATAACGCGATGACACATCAATAATCTCAACATGCCTATATATGGTAATATTTGAATTAGTTTGCAAACAAAAAGATGTACTGCCATACAAAATCTTTCCGCCCTGCTCTATACCTTAAGAAAGATTTAGATTTTAACGAGTAATTGTATTAAATGTAGATTTCAAAACTAGTATGTCAAATGTCAAGACTACCGGTGTCAGTTATATTCGAATATCTCTTAATGGAAGCAATCGCCTCCAGTGTATTGTAATGGTTGCTTTGGGCGATAACAGTTTACAAATATTTACCATTATCTTAACATATATTGCAGCAACATTCCAAAGGCTAACAGTCAAGAGGAGACACAATATGTCTTCATTCCAAAATCTAGTTGGCATAAAAACGTATTTTCTAAACATTCATATAAAAAGCAAGATTTATATATCATAATATGTAACTTCAAACATTGCACAAATTGTGTTTATAACTTCGCAGCTAGGCCGTTAAAAACTTAAATTCTTAATGCGTAAACAAAACAAATTGGAAAGCGTTTAACATTAAAAGATCCGGCGGACTGTCATTTTAAAATAGATTTAAATCCTGCACATATTAGGTGGTTTGCACTATAAATTATCTTTTGCAAAGATTGTTGAACAAGCGTTTTATGCGTAAGCTGATGCTGTGTGTGCACACTAATAATAGTTGTTTACACCTATCTTGCACACTGCCGTTGCGCACTGGTTGGTTAAGGCGCCACATTTGGTAAACAGAGTGCATTTACGTTTATAACATGTTTTTATCATCAATATGAAGAAGTGAAACTCCAGAAGCTGCAGCAGTATTGCAGTTTTATCGGATATGTTGTGAGCAGTATATAAGTGTATGGAAAAACAACGCTCCCGTAAATAAGCAGGTCGATGCAGCCCTGGAGACCAGACGGAAGAAGAGAGTTGTGGTTCTGGAGTCTATCACCCAGACAGTGTTGTTTTGTGCGCGCCAGAACATAGCCCTCCGTGGGCATTCTGATAGTTCAAAATATTATGACGATGAATCAGTGAATTGTGGTAATGTTCAATCAGTTATACAGTTTCATGTTGAGACAGGTGATTCTATTCTCAAGGAACACTTTGCTACTTGTGGGAAGAATGCTACCTATCGCAGTCCTACAATTCAGAATGAACTTCTTGACATAATAGGACAGACAGTTGAGCGCAAGTTAGTGAATGCAATAAAAACTGGTGGTATATTCTAATGTGTGTCCGCCGATGAGGTACGTGACAATGGTAACGTGGAACAGCTAGCCGTGTGTGTGAGGTTTATAGACGAGTCTGATACGATCCGAGAAGAGTTTCTCCGGTTTGAAGATGCAAGTCCAGATACCAGTGGCGAGGCTCTCTCCCAAGCCATCCTCGACGTGCTAACGGACGTTGGTCTAGACCCTTACATGATGCGGTCACAGTGCTACGATGGTGCCGGTAAGACCAATATTGTTATAAATGTAATACATTTTAGAAATACATTTGTTTTAATTTCAAAAGTTTACAATCAAACCAACATTGAAGGATGTTTTAAGTGTGTTTTAAATACAGCTATTTGTTATGCATAATACAATTTCAGAGGGAATAAGGAGAAGGGTACTAAACAAATCCAGGATTATTTCGCCCTGTGTCGACTGTGTGTCGAGCTAAAATACGATTAATGACATATTGCAAATAAATATGTATGTACTGTATCATAACCCAATAGGTCAAATGCACTGAATGGAAAACATATACACATTCTAAAGAAATCTTTTTCAAAACCTATTGTATTTCGTTTTAAAATGTGTTATTTGCTTATCTGTGAACAAGTCTCTTTAATTCAAACATGTATTTCATAATATATGTGGAACATTCAGATGTATATACAAAATCTGGTCGTTTAAGTTTGTTGAACATGATTTAAGTGGCAATTGGGTTAATATTTTAAAGATTAAATCTATTGATCTAATTCATTTTTATATCGGAAAACCGAATTAAGTTTTTAAAAGCAGTTTGTCTTTGTTATTGCTAAAAATATAAGTTATAATCCCCACGCTCCGACTTGGAGTGGGGGATTATGTGGTTATCTCAGCCGTCTGTCCGTTCGTCCTGGCCACTATCTCCTCCTTCACTATTAGCATTAAAAACTTGCAACTTAAACAGATGGTAGCTATGGGCATATATGCATATGTGCGACAGTGATCTATTTGGAATTTTGATCTGACCCCTGGCTGTTGATGTTTTCTGATATAGTACTTAATTGTGACTAAGGGGCATATCGACACGGAATTGAAGCCAAAACAAGTTACAATAACTGACTATACCGTTTCAAACTTTAAATGATTGAAGTCTATGCATCACATAGCTCCAGCTGGTAAGGTTTTGACCCCTCATTATCTGAAAATGTATTAGTGCGCTTTACTAGTTGTTTAACATTCATGTTTTTGTTTCAGGTAACATGACGGGTAAGACGAAAGGTGTAGGTCCAAGAATCCAGCGTCAGTACCCCAGAGCTTGACTCTGGCACATTTATGCGCCTTGGATCTGTCCCTGGGGTACACTTGTGTGCCTTAAAGTAGGGACTTTTTGTGATTTATGGCTTATTCGACGAGAAATGACTCGAAACGAAAAAGAAACATCGAACTCCGGTGTTCCGTAGTCGTATATGCGACATTCAGCCTATGGGAACTTCTCGGCTGAGGCACAAAAATGTGCCCTGAGGCACAAACATGTGCCTTAGGGAACATAAATGTGCCTTAGGGCAGAAATTGCTATATCGCTTTAAAGTGGCTAGTAAATGTTAAAACAACGCATTACAAATGCCAAACGCCTATAATTGGCTTTCTAATCTCGATAAAAAAAATACGACTAAGTCCAAAAACGCTCGATCGAAATCGACTAAGTCCCAAATTTTTTTTTTTTTTATTTTTTTCAANACTTCTATCCGGGTAAGGTGGTTTTGTAAAGTATTTTTTTTACTGAAATACTTACAAAACAATTATTAACGATTCAAGTCTCGCTGGAAAAAATTCGTTATGTTTCTTATCCCGCGCCGCAGGGAAAGAACCTGATGCAAGGCGCATAAATGGTCCCCGGCGTAGGTTCTTTCCCTGCGGCGCGGGATATATAACGACCACTGCGTATGTTTTTTTCATGCCAATTTGATTGCTTTTTGAAAAACATGATATACAATGTATTTAATTTACGTGTGTGTTTAAAGTATAAATAAATACATAGTATTAAGATACCTGGGACTGCATTCTCCTCGAAATCTATTGCCGGTACTTGTCCGTCGGGCTAGGGTGTTTCCTTAAGACCACTGCGTAAGCGTTTTTTGTCATTCTATTTAATTGCGTTTTCAAAAATATAACATTAAATGACCGTTATATACATATGGTTACAAAGCAGAAACAAATACATAGTATTAAGCTACCGCCGCTAAGTTGCGAAGTTCTTTACTCACCGCTGTATCAGCCTCAGACGGACACCACCTGTCTTACCGGGACTTTTACCCGGGCTAGGTGGTTTTTACATGGTGTTTTTGTTTACTGAAATACTTACAAAACAATTATTAACGATTCAAGTCTCGCTGGAACAAATTCGTTATGTTTCTTATCCCGCGCCGCAGGGAAAGAACCTGATGCAAGGCGAAAAAATGGTCCCCGGCGTAGGTTCTTTCCCTGCGGCGCGGGAAATATAACGACCACTAGAGTCCCATTTTATCATTTGCGTTGCTAGGGCAACGTTATCGGCACTATATAAGCGATTATTGAATCGCAGGAGTCTCATTTGATCGCAAGAAATGGCAGAGAACACGCCAACGACTACACTGGTAAATCCAGCCGGGGCGCACACCTTGGTGCTGGTTCACGATGCCCATACATACGCACAGTTGAGCGTATTTATCGCAAACATGTTTGCGCGAGAATGTTGCGTATTGGGCGATCTTGGGTTTGCGTTCATCTCGGCCGCAGACGCCTGCGTGGTTATCCAAGCCCTAAGAGACAAAGGCATAGACTTCACGGTCTTCATGCGGGTAGACATCTAGACCCAAATCCGGCCCGGTTATATACAAACAGACTCCCTACCCTTAGTAGGTAGAGTCCCATTTATATCTGTGCTTCTTCGAAGCAAAGCGGCCGGCCTCTGAGTCGACGTCTGTCAGTGCGGTCTTAACCCGCGCCGCAGAGAAAGAACCTGATGCGAGGCGCAAAAATGGTCCCCGGTGTAGGTTTTTTCCCTGCCGCGCGGGATATATAACCACCACTGCGTATGCTTTTGTCATTCTAATTTCATTGCTTTTTCAAAAAGCATGGTTGAAATGTATTTAATTTATGTGCGATTTATAGATTGGTGTATATATTTCACTATCTTATTAATTTCGATGGAATTTAAGGGTGTCCGCTGGTAGTTTTTGAAATGCGTTTTCACGTTCTGTGAAAAGGGTGATTATTGACTATAACTTTTTTATTCATTTTTTTCAATAATATATATAAAAAACGTATAAACAAAACTATAAACTGTTTCTGTTTTATTATACAATTTTTTTCTGTTTCTTTTTTTATTAAAACATGATATATATATATAAGGAGATTAAATTTAAAGGTGCCTCCGGGTGCCTCCGCAGCGATTCTTCGTCTCTCCGTCATTTATCTATTCCCACCCGCTTGACTAACGCGTCGGTCACTACCTTTGACGACTGAAGTTGTTTTTCGACTTCTCTGATATGTTTTTTGTTTAAGACTGTCATCACAATCAAACCCAAAACGATGATGACGCAAACGACTGATGTCCCCGTGGTTACCTGGTTCCTGATTTCCAAGTAGTCCACGTCTTGTCGTTCCTCTAGCGTCTTCTGGCGGATTCGATGGGCTTTTAATTGAAGTGTTGCTAGGTCCGCCTCCACTACCGCCTCTGATTCAATGTAATCTCTTGTCACTTTATCAAAATTGAATTGTGCCACTGTGATGGTGTCCTCTTTGTACTCGCTGCTTGGGAAGTAGTGCGTGTATTTTTACCCGTCGATTCTATTCTTCAGCAGGTGCAGGTTCGTCAAATGCAGTTTCGTGGTGGAGGCATCACCGTCGTCGATCTGGCAGCTCCTCCTCGTCGGTGCGATGATGCGACTTCCAAAGTTGGTTTTTATGACGCAGTTGCACGGCAGCGTTATCATGCAGAACGCGCATCCTTTTTCGGTTGTTGTCGGCTCTCCGTGGCGGCACGTCTTGTCGAAGCTTTCGACGTCGATTAAGAGGACTCGGTCTTGGGACATCAGGCGCGCGGAGGGCTGTCTACCTCCCTTCACGAGAGATGTCCTACAGTATCTGTCGATCTTGTGCTGGTTGTCGTCCCAGACGGCCGCGACACAGGCTGTCGAGCTGATCACCGGCTGCTCGTTTAGGGCAATATCGCAGATGCGATGGTGCTTTCCGGTGCACCGTTGCAACAAGTCGACTTCCTCGATGGCTTGAAACACGACGGCGTCGGTCTTGCTGGCAGTCGATGCGTCGGTCATGAAGTAGGCTGGCATGTCCCTGATAATGGTCGTGTGATTCTCGATGGGCACGCCGAAGACGTTTACCCTGTACAGGTCCATTTCCTTCCGCAGGCCCACGGGAATCTTCAGGGTCAGCCAGATGTCGCTTTCGTTCACGATATGGGCGATGAAATCGGATGATCTATAATAGAATGCCGGGTCGCGATGAAGTATAAACAGAGGAGAGTCGCTCTTCTGCAGCGACTCGCTAAGCCGGTTGAGGGCCCCGGTGATGTCATCGGGCTTAATGAGCGCGTACGGGAGCACGCCGGCGGCCAGGCTGCTCAGGCCAAGCTCCATTTCCGAAAGGTATACATTCGTGACGTCCGCGTCCATAAGCAGTTTTGCGGCGCCCTCTGCAAACTGTTCTACAACATGGAGTCGCAGTGCCGTCTGGCTCTCGAAGAGATGTAGGTTGCGCGCAAAACCGTCTAGGGTGGAGTACGTAAACATCTCCATGTTGCAATTGAAGGCGGACTTGGCCGCATTGCAAGACAACATGTGGGTGCCGGAAGGGTACCTGCAAGACAGGACGTACACCGCCGCCGAGGTTTACGGCATCCTAGAGGACTGGGGCCACGGCGTGATCCCCGCCGACGCCGTTGTGAACGATAGCNGGCCGCGACACAGGCTGTCGAACTGATCACCGGCTGCTCGTTTAGGGCAATATCGCAGATGCGATGGTGCTTTCCGGTGCACCGTTGCAACAAGTCGACTTCCTCGATGGCTTGAAACACGACGGCGTCGGTCTTGCTGGCAGTCGATGCGTCGGTCATGAAGTAGGCTGGCATGTCCCTGATAATGGTCGGGTGATTCTCGATGGGCACGCCGAAGACGTTTACCCTGTACAGGTCCATTTCCTTCCGCAGGCCCACGGGAATCTTCAGGGTCAGCCAGATGTCGCTGTCGTTCACGATATGGGCGATGAAATCGGATGATCTATAATAGAAGGCCGGGTCGCGATGAAGAATAAGCAGAGGAGAGTCGCTCTTCAGCGACTCGCTAAGCCGGTTGAGGGCCCCGATGATGTCATCGGGCTTAATGAGCGCGTACGGGAGCAGGGTTAGGCGATATTGCCCTAACCCTAACCCTAACCCGTTCAGCAGAAAGGGTTCTACGAGATGAACCAGAAGTTCAAAGAACAGCTACTCTTCACGGTAAGTACATCTCCTTCGGTCTGTATTGCTCGTTTACTTTTTGCAGCTTTTAATACGATATATCACGCGCATTTTGGCCTATCGTTTCAGTTTTTTCGCGCGCATCTGATAGAGCAAGGCAAGCAAAAGGATACCGTGGACAACTACATGTTCAACGTGACCAAAATGACCTATCAGATGGCCAAGGCAGCCGCCGAAGACCCCTCCAAACCGGCGTTGATCCTCAATACCGACATGATCACGATGTAAGCGTTCAACGCGACGAAGGCACAGATGCAACTTCTCGGATACACCGCCAAGACCATCCTTAATTACATTAAGCACTTCACGNGCGCAATTATGTGCCTTGACCCGCGCAGGGTCCGCGCCCATCCGCGCAAACATGTCGTGGGGGAAATTTTTTTTTGTGTTTGTTTTCGCTTAATTATGTCTTAACACGTATTTTAAACACATTTTTTTGTCAACAAAAATCCGCGCATCAGGGAATGCCAGACCCGCGCGCAACTAGGACCAAGCTGTTGAGCTCTTCCGTTTTGGTGCAGGGCTCACCAGTTGAACCACTGTGTAGTACATGCTTTCAACAGCACACTCGTACGAGATATGATGGGAACAGTTGACAGGGTGAGTACACAATTTTTGCTTTAACTGAAATGAAAATATAAACCAATGCAAAGTATCAAACTGGTCTTATCGTATTCCCAGGATCAAGGTAGGTGAGTCATGTGTTAAAATTCTGTAATACTTACTCTCAGCTGGCCATCTATGTATAAAGGTAGGTTGAGTGGTGTGGCATTTTCCATTACCACTTATGAACAGACCCAATCAGTGATTTGCAGACTAAGGCAGCCATGGGATTGAAGCTTATGCCTGAACAAATGTACTCCTCTCCTTACAGTGAAAGTGACCTTGAATGGTTCAATGATGATCTCCCTTCCCCTCAGTCCCTGCCTGCTGAGTTGCACTTATGGCAGGCTATGTGGAAAGGTGTAACTTACCCACCTACTACCCTTCAGGACTCTGTTGAACATTGTGATTCCCAGCTGTACCCCAACATTTACACGGTTATGTCAATATCATGCGTGTTCCCGTTACATCATGCGAGTGTGAAAGTGCCCTAGGACTTTTTAAGACAAAACTAAGATCATCAATGGGTCAGGACAGGTTGTCCGCTTTGTGCCTGCTTTCCATTCATGGGGACATGGAATTAAAATTTGCAATGTTGTACGTGAGTGTGCTCGGAAGCATCCTAGGCGGATGGATCTTCCTGACATCATGTCTGAGTTGTAGATTGTAACCAGTGATAGAACTAAAAGAGATATAAGAAGTATCTAAGTGATCATTTCTGAGAAAGTGCAAATATCATAACATTATTTGAATAGTTGTAAGAACATACCTGTGCATAGATTTTCTTATATTATTTGTGTTACAAAATGACATAACATGTGATATAGATTCTAATTTCTGTATTTTTTACAGTTTAAGATTGCATAAAATCTAACATTACTTGGAGAACTAAGAGGCAATTAAATGTGTGTTTAGTGTATTCATAGAACTTGAAATAAAGAGTGTTGCTGAAAATGTTATTTTTATTTTTTTTGTAAAAAATGTTTATCAATGACTGCCTTATTGGACAGTTTATGAACCACAAGACTTAACAAGGTATACATAATATGATTACGACCAAGTTTGATAAATATCCACCCATCCAACAGGGTGAACCAGTAGGATACCCAACAAGGTTAAATAGGAGGTACACCGATCTAACACAGTTACAAAAGTTCTGGTCATAAAGATTATGTCTCCCACCACTTTAGTGGTTAGAGAGACATTTGATGTACCCCTTTGTGTCTGTCAGTGTGTCTGTCACTCTTGATGTCTGAACTCAAGTTCTTGTTTGTTGTACATGCACAGTGCTGATAAGATAGCAGGACATTGCACCATTTCAAGGTGCCATTTCAAAAAATCCAACACTCCCTGGTTGAGCCCCATCCCCCTTTGAAAAACATCTGGATACGCCCTAAGTTCAACTTACCGTTTAATATTATGTTATCTGAGATAATAATCTATTCAGCCATGCATCTCAATACAACGAGCTCAAGACTTTAAAGATATATATGAGTTGGTTTCAATGCCAATGTTAGTAAGGCCGAACACTTATACAGTTTGATGGATATTTAAATTGAATAAAATATGAATCAAAATTGTATGATATACATTTTTGCTTATTTTGATTTGTCTGGGTTTTAGTTGGCGTTGGATTGCAATGTAGAAATCATCCGCAATGTTTATTTAATATTGACAATTATTAAAGAAACAAATCCCAATTTATTTTTTCACTATCCTGACTAGGGAACAGTTTTGAGAATTTTAATTTGATTTGTATTTGAATGTCTTTTCACATTGTCATAGTTAATTATAAAAAAGAGTTAAAGATAAATAGACAGACAGACAGACAGACAGACAGACAGACAGACAGACAGACAGACGGACGGACGGACGGACGGACGGACGGACGGACGGACGGACGGACGGACGGACGGACGGACGGACGGACGGACGGACGGACGGACGGACGGACGGACGGACGGACGGACGGACGGACGGACGGACGGACGGACGGACGGACGGACGGACGGACGGACGGACGGACGGACGGACGGACGGACGGACGGACGGACGGACGGACGGACGGACGGACGGACGGACGGACGGACGGACGGACGGACGGACGGACGGACGGACGGACGGACGGACGGACGGACGGACGGACGGACGGACGGACGGAC
>VMBQ01008206.1:26828-41253 GCA_007657795.1 Dreissena rostriformis
GTGGCAGGCAGGCAGGCAGGTAGTAGCACAAGCAAGTCGATATGTGAATCTTAGTGTTTCAACATGCTACGTCAATGAACTTGCCATACTGTCTGAAGTCTCTCAGAGTGACCAGGCAACGCACATGAACTCAAGGCGAAGTCCAAGAACTATTAAGACTGTCTGTGCGTCTTTTGTAAACGAAAGGCCATTGACTAGCAAGACGTTCTTTGGTCTTTTAAAGTCACTAGGCTACGACCAGGCACTAGTTGTGCTGTCTATGAGTGTTTTGAAGTTGCATGGCTTCGTACTATTTCTATGTTATACATGTAATTCAAAAAGGTTCCCAATACAGAATATATAATTAAATTAAGAATACAAGAATCTGGACCTCAACTGGAGATATACGGTTTTTATGTCTCCAATATATTTTTCTCGTTCGATTAAAAAACCACATATAAAATGACGAATGTGAACGGGAAAAGTTAACAAAAGCATACAAGTATGAACCAAATTTGCAAATGTTTTATGAGCCTCATAATTCATAATTTCAAATTGATTCGTAGCGCTTCGCTGATTAGCGTACTGTTTAAGTCTATATCACGTACATGACTGAGTTTTCAACGAAATGTGTTTTAAAGTTATAAATGATGTACAATTCTATTTTTGGTTTTCCTGGTGTAAGTTATTTTAAGCTTTTATTCTGGGTACGGCAATGCAATTTGATTTTTTAAGAGGTATGATGAAATAAGTCATTTCATTCGGGATCTGTTTGTAGCGCGAAAGTATTGACTACAAAAATTGGTTATGTGAACATTCAGTTACGATTAAGTACTCATCACATCACTGCACTCTATGTAAAATTATTATTTCACAATTTCATAACAATGAATTACTTCAATAAATTGAATCTTTAAAATGTTAACTCAATTGTCACTTAAATCATGTTCAACTGACAATACAAACAAACTTAAACGACCAGATATTGTATTGAACATCTGAATGTTCCACATATATTATGAAATACATGTTTATATTAAAGAGAATTGTTCTCAGATAAGCAAATGACAAATTTGAAAGCAAAATGTCATAGGTTTTGAAAACGATTTCTTTAGAATGTGTGTATGTTTTCCATTCAGAGCATTCAACCTATTGGGTTATGATACAGTTCATACATATTTATTTGCAACATGTAATTAATCTTATTTTAGCTCGACGCACAGTCGACAAAGAGCGAAATAATCCTGGATTTGTTTAGTACCCTTCTCCTTATTCATTCCTCTGCAATTGTATTATGCATACCAAATAGCCCCGCATACGTCACAAACTCGAGCACAAACAAATGTGGCTATAGTAATTTTTCTTAAAAATGTTAGGGAAAAAAACACTAGGGAACACTTGTAATTGCCTGAAATGAAATATAAAATGGTTCACATACGGTAATATGGTTATACTTATTAAATATGAAAACACAGCCTCTAAGGCCACACAAATTTGACTAGTTGTTCGACGAATGCCGCCTCTAAGTTGTGAAGCGATAGAGCGAAATAAAACATATCGTATCCGAGTTTCGAATTTATCAGAGGCGCGAAAAAAGCGCACAATAAAAATATATAAATATATAGTTGCATCCATATGAATTTAAACAAATTTGCTGGACACGTGCAAAGTTCTATATATTGCAAATTATGAACGTTTAATACAATGATCTAGCCCAGTATTAGTCTGAATCGATATTCAATGTAAACGCGCTTTCGTGAAATTGTAACCTGTCTGTCTGTCTGTCTGTCTGTCTGTCTGTCTGTCTGTCTGCCTGCCTGCCTGCCTGCTTGCCTGCCTGCTGCTGCCTGCCTGCCTGCCTGTCTGCCCGCCCGCCTGCCCGCCTGCCCGCCTGCCGCCTGCCCGCCTGTCCGTCCGTCCGTCCGTCCGTCTGTTTGTCCGTCCGTCCGACTGTCTGTCTGTCGCTATCAACAAACGTATATTTAGTAGTTATTGATCATGCATGTTCCATTTGTAGAAAGTATGTTATTGTGCACACCCCAAAACAATAATGTGATGTTACATAACAACAGAAGTCAATGGTAAGTAGTTCCTGTTGTGTTACTGGTGAGGTTTATCGTCCAACAGAAAATATTTAAAATTTGCTGCTTCATTAACAGTTGGATTTATGAAGGTATTTACGGTTAAGGTTCGCATACAATACATACATGGTGTTCCCTTGTTAACATATGATTTACAATCCACGCGACATTACAGCCCGTGGTATTGATATGCGCAAACGTAATCATTTGGGGATCTTATTAAAGTGTACGGTTAAGTGGCATTATTTGAAAAGTCAGATTCATTTAGCCCAATCCCTTGAATTTCAAGAAAAAGTAATAAATAGATCTTCGCGGAGTCACCCACATATTTTCGTTCGAAAATAGATATATCGGTAAAGCGATCTGTGTTTTAAGAGATCTTATTAAATTGTAGGGAGATGTGACCTCATTCAAAAAGTAGAGTTTATTTAGCCCAATCCCTTCAATTCTAAGAAAAGTAATAAAACGAGTTTCGCGGAATCATCCACACATCGAAAATAGAAACATCGGTTAACCGAGCTATGTTTAAGCGCGAACACATACCTGCTCACATCATAACATTTCACGAACATTAAAATCAAATTAACCCGACCCGTAAGTGCTTTTTGAAATACAAAATATTATCAGCACATTCATCATTGGAGGAACGTTCCTTAACATATTGAATAGTGGGTTAAATCCAGGAGGTTTAAACCCACTTACACTTAAAACGTTATACCAATGAGTGGTTATACCTAAAGCAATTTACGGATGTGAACTTTGGAAAACAGCCACGCAAACGGACATTTAAAGACTTGAGGTAGCCCACAGGTTTTGCGTGAAACATAACAGTCATTGAAACTGTCTACCAGCACTGACCTTTCACTCGCAGTGTTAGATGGTGAATTGCTCGAAAGAGGTGTTGACGCAATGATGCATGATTTTTTTTGGACAGGTATGCAGTCTTTTTAGTAGATACTTGACCTAGAACGTGTTCCTGAATAGAGTGACGCGATTTCTTAACCTTGATTATCAATGCCAAGGATTTATCCCATATATGTTTAGGTTACTTCATAAGTACACTCTAACTGAGTATCTAAATATGTATCTGAGCAGTGGGACCTTTGTTTCAAAAATGCAGTGGAAGAGCATTTTTCGGAGACACGTACCAAAACCGTTCAGAAATACCAGGTACACGGAAATATGCACTCAAAGACCAGGTTTGTCCGAGATAATGCCGAAGGACGGTAACCCATATGTACCTTATGCTATCTCGAAATCCCATCCAGAGTTGCTGGCCATAGTAAAATCAGTGATTAGAGCGGTAGGGCGTATGTTATCAAGATTACACACGGAACAGTGTCACAAGGGCTAACGATGGTGTGCCAATATTGTTGAACATTTATTTTTCTTCTGTCCGTATACTAATCCCCACGTAGCACACATGATTGCACTCGCCATTCAAACTTGCGGGGTAGAATTCTACTTACAATGGTGCAGTTAAGCGCTTGAACAACACGCAAATTTATTAGTGTGTCGAACGTTCCACAACGCAAGCCCGTCAAATTTTACAATGCTTTAAACGCTATATCTTGGGTGAAAGAAAAACGTGTAATATATAACAGTCTTGTTCGGGCGCTGTGATCCTAAATACTTAACAAAATGTATTGTCGATTTTCGTAACTTGAATACCAGTACTTTTAATTCCATGCCTATAAATAATAGTTTAAACTTATGTGTACATAAGTTTACTCTGTATATGATGACGATGTTAACTGTGTTTATCGCTGACGACGTGTTAGATATTGTAGAATGTTAACATATTATGCTTATGCTTTTTGTTAACTATTGTAAATTTTGTTTGAGTATGTGTTCAGCTCTTCATGTATTTTGAGGGAATAACGTTATATATATATATATTCTTGCCTGATTACCAACGTGAATGAGAACATAAACTGTTATTTAACGAACACAAATTATAATGCAAAAGTATGCCATGGATAGATTTGCGTTGTGAATTGGATAGTGTTTAACTGTATCATTTTCTCAACACGGTAAAAAGTAAACCCAGTTGTCATTATGGCGAACACGCATGAATGGTTTTCACAATATACAGCTGAACAGTTTAAAGATCATATACAATCAAGCATAGACCCTTATATTGGTTTTTTCTAAGATAAACTTGCTTATACAAGGGTGGTAATTGATGCGAGCGTTTACACTACAATAAAACTACAATAAAAGGACGCAATTCCCCATGAGCTAATCTGATACGTTTTGCAGTTAAAATCAACGATTACTTCTTATGTGTAAAGTCTTAATTAACACCCCATTACCCTCATATTATTGTAAAATTAGGAAAAACCAAACGCGTTTTCTATTCGTACTGCGTCCAAGGTAAATGTCAATTTTACCCTTAAATGCCAACGTTTAATTGTAAATAATGGAGCCCCATACCGTGTTAAAGGTTATTGTATTCATGTCTGTTAACCCTAAGTTGATAGCAAAAACCATCATGAATAATAATTAAGGTGTGCAAATGTATTTGATACTGCAGATAAGCATTTTGGAAATGCAAAAAAAAAAGAGTTGTGATCGGATAAAGTGAAGCACTAGGTTACGCCCAGTTACCTGTCTTGCAGTCATTGGGTGTCACAACGATACGTCCAGAAACTAATCAAATTTTCTTACAATCATTATAATTCAGCCAGCACAGGAAACACGCATAATTTGTGGGAGTTATTATGCTATGACCAGGGATAGGTCAGACTGTTTGGGTGTCTTTTGGCTTCATTAGGTTATGACCAGGCATTTACCATATTGTCGTGGAGTCATTGGGAGTCACTTTGCTGCGATAAAACACTAGCCAGTCGGATTGGGGGTCTTTGGGAGTCACAAGGCTACAACCTGACACTAGCCAGACTGTGTGCAGTTGTTTGGGAGTAACAATGTTACTTATAGTTACTAGCCATACTGTCTGGGAGTCTTACGGAGTCTATACATCCGCCTATACTAGTCCGACTGTGTGGTAGTCTTTGAGAGTCACTAGGCTGCAATCAGGCACTAGCCAGGCGGTCTTGAAGTTTTGATAGTCACTTTCTGTGTCCATGAACTGTGTCGACCGTCTGGTAGTCTTTAAGAGTCGCTTCTTTAAGTCTAGGAACTACCCATACTGTTTTGGAGTCTTTGGGAGTCATTAGGCTACTTTCAGAAACTATCCAGCCTGTCTGGTGTCTTTGTTGTTCCCTAGACTACATGCAGTTACTAGCCAGATTGTCTGGGAGTCTTTTGGAGTCAAAATGCTACAGCTAGTCAATAGTTAGGCTGATAAACTCTTTGTGAGAAATTTGGCGACGACTGGTTACGAACCAGACTCTCTAGGAGACTGTTGTAGTAAATAATCTACTAGTAGTCTCTTGGAAGACTGTCTGAGAGTCTTTAACTGTCAATAGGCTACGTCCAGGAAATCACCAGACTGACTTGTTTCTAGTTTATGGAAGTATATGGGAGAAAAAAGGCTACGTCTAGTCACTAGCCGACCTGTCTGTGAGTCTTTGTGTGTCCATAGACTACGTCAAGGAACTAGCCAGACTGTCCGGAGTCTTTCAGAGACACCAGTCTACGCTTTAGAACTCAAGAAGAAGTCCAATAACTAGCAAGACTTACTGTGCGTCGTTAGCAAACACAAGGCTAATTCCAATAGCTTGCGAAACTGTCTTAGAAGCATAAGGATTCGTCCCAAAAGAAATACGCAGGACTTTCTGTCTACCACTAGGGAAAACAGGACTGTCTTGGATTCTTTGTGAGTTACATTGATACAAATATGAACTAGCCAGACAGTCATTCAAGAACGACCATGACTCGTGGCGTCATTAGGCAGAGACCAGATTAGTGTACTGTACATGTCTATTTTACGCACATGACTGAAATGTTGATGAAATGTGTTTTAAAATTATAAATGATGTACACTTATTTTTTAGATTTTCCTGGTATAAGTTAGTTTTAGCTGTTTTTTTCGGTATGACAGATAACAAATAACTTTAATTGTTTAAGACGTATGATACAATTAGTCATTCAATCGGGATCTGTTTGCAGCGCGAAATATTGAATAGAAAATTACTTATGTTAGCATTCAATTACAATTAAGTACTCATCGCATCATTGCACTCTGTGTACAATTATAATTTAACAATTATATAAAAATGAATTAATTCAATAAATTAAATCGCTAAAATGTAAATTCAATTTTCACCTTAATCAATCAGCATACACGTTCAACTGATAAACAAACAAACGTAAACTTATTGTATTTTCATCTGAATTTTCCACATGTAGTATACATTACACGTTTGAATTAAAGAGACTTGTTCACAGATTAGCAATGACACAGTTCAAAACAAAATATTATAGGTTTAACAAAGAGTCATTTAAAATGTTAATCTTGTTCTATTGAGCCCATTCTATCAAATGATTTAGGATACAGTACAGGCACAAAGTCGACACACGGCGAAATAATCATGGATTTGTTCAGTACCCTTCTCCTTATTAATTCCTCTGAAATTTCACAATGCATACCATATAGCTCCGCAAACGGGCACAAGCAAAATGTGGTTTAAGTGAATTATTTTTGTTAAGTATGTCATAGAATAAAACACGAGGGAACACTAGTAAATGCATGATATAAAATATAAAATGGTTCACGTAAAGCAATATGGTTATACTTATTTAATATGAGAACACAATCTCAAAGGCCACAGCAATCAGTGTTGAGACGAATGATGCCCTATAAATTGTGAAGCGATAGAGCGAAATAAAAAAATGCTTCCTAGCTTCGAATTAATCATAGGCGAGTAAATAGCACACAAAAAATAAACATTTTAAAACTGCTAGTAAATTAAAAGTCGTTTACATAAAACACATTGTAGCCTTTACCATTGTGAATAGCAGAATAGCTCTTTGGCGAACCAAATCGAGTGCAGGGACTTACTGACTTACCCCATTTAGCTAATATAGCATATGTACATATTGAGATTTTTTTAGGATGCATCAGGTCCACCTAACCTTTCATCTAATGTTTTAACGTTCAGTGGGCATGCCTCAGTGTCTAAAGATCCCAAACAAGAGTTTTCCGAACTATGGACTCTATATGCTTGTATAGTCACGTGCCGTCTTAATGAGTAGCAAGCATGAGGAAATATATCGAATCGTGATTTTATAGTACCAAGCTTGTATAGTTACTTGCCGTCTAAATACAGCACGAGCACGTATTCATTCATCCAATTTAGCCTATGTAGTTATTTTTATTGTTTTGTATTAACTTATAACGGACTGTGCCCATATTCATGTTGCCGAAATTCCCCCTAAAGAGGTTTCTAGGACTATGAAATTACACGTTCTTGTAGAGAACACATGCAGTTACCACGCTGATAAAGTCATGTGTCGCGTTAATTTGACCATTAATCCAGGTCAGCCATTGCATTTACTTTTTTAAAAACTGTGTCCACGTTTAAGTGTCCAGACGTCCCAAACAAAAGTTTAAAACGGACCATGCACAGATACATTCATAAAGAGTACACAGGCGTTGATATAGTAACGTTCCGTCTAAATTGGTGCGTGAACATTCATCCCATTAAGTGTTTTATATTTTAATTTCAATGCTCAATGACCCTGTTTCAGAGGCCAAAAGTTCAATCAAGGGCTTGATATGACTATTGAATAATACGTCCAAAACATGAGTTTTCTAGGACTACGGACTACTACATGCTTTTAAAGTAAACATCTAGCTACCGCGTCGATATATTCACGTGACGTCCATATTTGTGACGTGTATTGGCCGATTGATCCACTTTAGCGTTTTATTAGCTTAGCGTTTATTGACCATGATATAGTCGCCAAAGGTCCCAAACAAGAGTTTCCGGGACAATGTTCTTAAACGTGCTTGTCGACTACACATGTAGCTGTAGCAGATATAGTCACGTGTCGTTTAAATTCTAAATTCTAAATTCAATTGAACATGATTATCATTCAATATACAGAAAGCGCTTTTATGAAATTGTAACATACAGCGACTTAGTCACGTGTCTTCTTAATTTGTCACGTACACCTTCACCCAATGTAGCATTTGTATAAGCTGCTTAAAGTACAATCACTAGGTTTCAGTGGCCACAACACAAAAACAATAATTTTCCCGGTCTATGGACTAATGCGTTCTAGTGGATAACACAAGCAGCTTAAATGATGATCTCGGCCCGTGTCGTCTAGATTCGTTATGTATACCTTACAATACATAGAAGTTAGCTTTTGGATTTAATTATTACGTACATGGCCTAGGTTTAAGCCAAACAAAAATCACAAACAAAAGCTTTCCCGGATAAAAAACTTCTACGCACTTTTATAGTGCACAAAAAGCTGCCTCGCTGATAGAGTCACTTGTTGTCTGAATGCAAACGTGACCATTCAGTCCATTAAGCGTTCTTGTATTACCTGATAAACGTACACTGCCCTAGTTTCAGCGTCAAAAAGTCCCAACCAATACTTTGCTTTAATTATGGCCTAATACTTTCTTTTTGCGTTTACACCTACCAAGCTGCTTGTGCTTCGTGTCAGCTAAATGCATCATGTGCGCGTGATTATACGTGTTATTTTGTCTTTCTTTTAAGTTATAGCGTTTTTATAAAATCAGTCCTCAACAAGATGTTTACCGGGGTATGGATTACTACGCGCTAGTTCTTCAAATAAAGCGTGTATTAACTGTTTAGTGTATAGTGTATAGTGCCCATTGTTTAGTGTCCACTAGTCCCAAACTAGAGTCTTCCCCGACAAAGGGGTTACATGGTTATAAGCAGCGACCGAGTATGAGTATAAAACATTACCAACTAGGAGACTTTCCAGACTAAGGAAGAATACGTTTTTGTAGATAACGCATGCATCTGTCAACCTAATATGGTCACGCGCCGCCTTAATTCGTGACATGCACGTGCCCATTTATGCATTGAAGTTTGCATTATACTTTTAACGCGCAGTGACCTTTTTTTGCGGCCAAAGAAGCAGCTTAGAGTTTCCCCGGACTATGGCCTAACACGTTCTTAGAACTACAATTTCATTATCGTTAAAACTTAAGGTCCTTCTAGCGATCGTTTTCTCATCCGCCGGGGCTAATACATGTAGTCATTACTTTTGACGACAATCGCATAGGTTTCATATTATTGAACATAAATCCTTTCGCGCTATACAATTACGTGTTCATACTTGGATACATATTATGTATAGTTGTACGTGGTAAACATAACGAGAGATATGTATAACTAATAAACACCACCTTAAAATATAACATCATTTGCACGTAATGATAAATTATCAAGGACATCATTTAATTATTGTGGGGTAATATCATTTATTGCGAGTATTTTGAAAGTTTTATATTTTTGTGATTCTTCCTCATCCCGTTAAGAACGCATTTTAATGTTTAATAAATGTGAATTTCGTATTTCGTTACCATGATTATCAGTCATTAAATCTGGTTATAAACCATAAAGGAGCAACATCACTTGACTTTGTGGAATGTTAAGTGTTTTCGGTAAAGTGGGTTTGTGACAAGGGAAGATTTAAAAAATATGTTTTATGTTGACATTTACGCTGTTCAACAGTTTTGTAACATCCAGGCGCCAAACATGTCAATTAAATGTCAATTAAATTACGATACCATGTTCTGTTTTCCCAGAGCGAGGCTCATGTATTCTTTCAATTGCATGATGCAGTACTTACTGACAGTAAATACAGTAAAGACAGTGACATTTGATCCCAAAACATATTGAGACAGATTTATTTATTTATAACCCTAACGTCCTCCAGATGTTTTAATAGATATAAAAAAATATAATAAATACAATGTAAACAATTGTTAATATAAATACTATACAATATAACTTTCAAGAATAAACTTAAAGAAAAAAAAGAAAAACGGTTACCCACACCTGGGCTCGAATCACTGACCATTTGAGTACAAGTCTAGCAGTTAAGACCGCTCGGCCATCTTGTCATATTAAAATCAAAAGGAAAGAAAACTTAAGAATAATTTTAACGACAATCCATTATATCGATTGGATTACATGCAAGCAAAGTTGTCTCTCTTGAGAAATCAAAGGACTGAGCGCAATAGGTTTGTACAGAAAAGAACAGAACGAAAACAGGGCTTAATGCATTTAGGTGTCGTTTAAATGAAGTGACCTCAAAATAAAATAATATAAGATGCCATGCATCAAAATACCAAAAATAAAGGGGTCTAGCTATCAAAACTACGAAGTACCGACGCAAACAAGGATCCACACTTAGGCTTAACGGTTGGTGCGCAAAGGGCCATAACTCTTGAACGGAAAGTTCGATTCTCAACATTCTTTCTGCGCCATACGCGGGATACTTTAAGCTTTCCACCGATGCCCATATCATGGGGGGTCATTTGAGTCTGAATAATGTCACCTTCACTTGCCAGAACTTAACCAAAGAACCATGATACCTTCCCGGTATAGAGGCTAAAGTCAGGAATTTGTTTAGATTTATTTTGTGGTTAGGTTAAGTGAACCCTTTCTTGGATTGACTGATTCGGCTGTGTTTTTCCAATAAAAATACTTTAAATCAAATAAAGGTTACACACCAATTTCTAATTGATTTATTTTCTGGCTACTCTGGTACGCAATAAATTTTGGTCATTAATGTTATCGTTGTAGTTTTTGTTATTGTCCTTTAGATAAAACTTGTTTCACACTTGTTTTTAATTTGTTTGTTGCCGTATTCAGTAGTTTCAACAATCATCTCGAAATGCCTGCCTATTCAACTACCCAAATCTACCGCAAACTTACCCAAATCTACACAAGTATTTTAAAAATAATTATATTACATCATGTTTATGAGGTTGGCACTATTGTTTTTTTAATGCTACATCTTTACTTGTGACAATATGTAATTTCCTAATAATAATAATTAAAATCAAATAGAGGTTACATTTCACTTACTAATTGATTTCTGTTCTGGCTACTCTGATACCAAATACATTTTGGTCATAAATGTTATCGTTGTAGTATATGTCATTCACTATTGTTCTTTAGATCAAACTGTTTCACATTTTTATGTTTATTTGTTTGTTGCTGTACTCAACAGTTTCAACGATCAACTCGAACTGCCTGCCTTGTTTATTACCTAAATCTACCTAAATCTTCCCAAATCTATCCAAAATCTACCCAAATATACACAAATCTTTTAAAATTAATTATTTTACATCATTTTTGTGTGATGATCACTATTGTTTTTGGGTAGATTTGGGTTATTCGTGTCGCCGCTCAGGAAGTATAGACATCAAAACAGACAGGAACCAGCTTTCAGGTACCAGTTACTTTCGGGAAATACCGAAGAATAACGAATGCTCACGTTTCTTTACGATGGTGAAATGGGCGGGGAAATGGGCGGAGCTTATTAATCTATTATTTCAAAACTTGTGAAGCTAAATTTTATATACGCAAATCATGAAGATCGGAAAGTGCAAAGATGCGCGTGTAAAGGCAGATTTGGCAGCGTTCTATTGTAGGCCTACACATGAATATTGTATATCCTGAACGTCAGGATGAACAATCGGAATAGTCTCTCTGGTAGAACTAATATTTATTTAATAGTTTAATAACGTGCATCTTATTTTATATAAATACGAGTGTACATTGTTACATCAACAAACCTCGTTTTCAAAATACACTTTTTGAGTTTACAAAACAAGAAACACATATGTATTTCATCCAGAAACAATATGTTTAACACAGACCAGCATGACTGGAGTTTTGGCAATCAATAGCCTCCATACCTTTCAAGATGTGAATACTCATACAATCTTGCTTCGTTAACAGCACAATTAACAGTATTAAGCAATGTCCGCATTGTAGCAGAACATTTGATAATTGACACAAATGATTACCATGTGGAGGTAACTTGTCTCACAAAACAACCTTGCCCCCAAGCTTTTATTGTTGAATTCATGATTCAAAGGTAAAGGTGAAAGGATGGCAATACTACCTATTCACAATTGGACCACGTTGAAAGTGGACTTTTTTGTGTGCATGCTTCTGCGCGTGGGATAGTAAATTACTGTGTGTGTGACTAAGCTGAACTGTGCTTACATATGAGCTAATGGTATTTGTGAGTGAATTTATTTGTACTCGTAATTTCACTTTGTATTGGAATGTGTATTTTTTAAAGCTGGCCAAATTTGAAGTTATACATTTTATAAAGTCCAAAAAGCATGATATTGGCATGCTGACGTTCGACATCGCACGTATTAACAATTTATTATTTAAAGTGGGTTTAGGTGAATGTTACCGCGTTTTGTGTACTTCGTTCTACACGCCAAGTCAACCACAACCTACAGAAGTGGGTCATATTGATACCCCATCGAATTCGAATGCGCACCATTGCACAACGGCTATTGCGTAGTATTCGTATGTGGTATTTACTGTGAACAATATAAGCATACTGTGTTAATAACACTTAACAATATACACTTATTGTGATTTATATTTTGAAACCCGTCATCGCAAATTAACAATATATTTGATATTGAACTGTACGCTAATGTTTCGCATACTGCGTAAATAATATTTAAACATTCTAAAATGTGAGTCCAATTTCAGTTTAATTCAATGTTTCAACTGCTCATCGGCGTTGAATTCTTAATTAGCAAAATCACAGTAATAAACTAAAACAACAAAATAACATTATTGAGTATGTATTGAATGGTTAGAACGGATTCGGTACAAATCTTCTAATAATTGAACTTTAAGAACAAAAGTAAATATAGTTAAATGGACCTTTTCACATATTTTAGCATGTATTGAAGTTTGTCATTAAATGCTTTAAATTTGATAAATGTAAACATTGGAAATGAATAGCTCCAGTAACACACAAGAATATAATTGCATAAATACAAAAGAAATCCTCAACTGGGTTCGAACCACTGAACCTTGGAGTAAAAGTCTAGCACTTAAACCACTCGGCAATCCGTTCTCATACATTGAGTGGTGTATTTGTTTACATTATACAAGAAATCAATCCTAGTAATGTCACAAAATATAACGATAACATCACAACTCTCTAAATTATTCAATCGCTTCGAGTGTGTAACGCTTTATAATTTTCAGGTATTTAAATCGTCAAAAGATGTTTATAATTTATATAATTTGCTGATTAAAGGGAGATTATTTCAAAACACAACTTAGAGTGTGTCCAAACGCTGAGTCCCTTCAGCTAGTTGATGAAAGTGCAGGTTTATGATATGTAAAGAGTGCCATACACTCTATACTGCATACGGTCAATCACGTAATAAGTTATTATTTCGGGAAAACATAGCATGTCAGCAAAAATTACAAGCAAAAGAAAGAGAGTTCAAACCTCTGTCCTTTCCTAGGGGAGGTACATCATGCTTATAATGGCCATCGTCTTAGCAATAATACTTTGAAGCACAAGTGAATCCTCCGGCCAATTGTTCGGCCAGGGCGCTTCACGGCATTCTGAACTGTTTTTCAACTTACTTCATACATGCATTAAGCACGGCCCAATCGTATCACAAAAACAATACCGCTCGCCTCGCGCGCAGTCATGTTTGAAGCAGTGTCATTCGAAAGTTGTCTTCAGATTGGATAAGATCTAGTGAGTATTTTTGTTCCGGAAGTCCCGTAAATATGAAAACTACAACACTAGGAGGTCGTCGCTATTAATCTCCTGCGTAACATCTTACAACTAGACCGCCAGGACCAAGTTCAACCGCCCCACCAGGTTCCCCTAGACTTGTGAAAGTCACTTTCGCCTCATTGAGCCGATCAGTTGATTTAATTGCCAGCGATTTTGCTGGATAGGGTCTCTGCAAAATGTTTCCATGTTGCGCCAGATTTGCGAAGCATCATTACATTAAAACTTGTAAAGAGACCCTCGGCATGTATGTAAGCTGCGGGTTTCTGGACTCGGCCTACCGGGGATGCCAGGCGTATCATGAGGCCAAAAATATCGCAAACATCATATGCCTTGTTAATTGGGCAAGTGCAGATTTCCAGCACTGAGGGTGTTCCATCGATTTAAATCTCTGATAAAACAGGAAATGCTTCCACTCCAGAATATGTTATTATCATTATTGTTTTTCCTCCCACAATTGTGATTTTGGTAAAACTCCTGGCATAGCCCCTTTTGGCTAAGAACTCCCCAATCGAACAAAATAGCTTATAGAGAATTAAAGTATCCCTATAGAACAACGTGTGTCACACATGGGAACCTTTAAACTTCCGAAATAACTTCTAAATGTGTTTTTTTTGCCCGCTCTTTCCCCGTCACGTGCACTTAGTCAGGTTGCTACAAAGTAT
>VMBQ01008207.1:0-5000 GCA_007657795.1 Dreissena rostriformis
TAGCCGAATAAGGGCTAAATTGCTTTCCGACTTAAATTCAAATTCTATGTGAACACTTGCTAGATAATAACTGACTATATAAACACTTGCTAGGTAAAAATATCTATGTGAACACTTGCTAGATAATAACTAACTATGTGAACACTTGCTAGATAACAACTAACTATGTGAACACTTGCTAGGTAATAACTGACTATATGAACACTTGCTAGATAATAACTGACTATGTGAACACTTGCTATATAATAACTGACTATATAAACACTTGCTAGGTAATAACTATCTATGTAAACACTTGCTTGATAATAACTGACTATGTGAACACTTGCTAGATAATAACTAACTATGTGAACACTTGTTAGATAATAACTGACTATGTGAACACTTGCTAGATAATAACTGACTAACGATGTGGAGACTTGCTAGGTAATAACTGACTATGTGAACACTTGCTAGGTAATAACTATCTATGTGAACACTTGCTAGGTAATAACTGACTATGTTAACACTTGCTAGGTAATAACTATCTATGTGAACACTTGCTAGATAATAACTGACTATGTGAACACTTGCTAGATAATAGCTGACTATGTGAAAACTTGCTTGATAATAACTGATTATGTGAACACTTGCTAGGTAATAACTGACTATGTGAACACTTGCTAGATAATAACTGATTATGTGAACACTTGCTAGATATTAACTGGCTATGTGAACACTTGCTAGATAATAACTGACTATGTGAACACTTGCTAGGTAATAACTTACTATGTGAACACTTGCTAGATAATAACTGATTATGCGAACACTTGCTAGATAATAACTGACTATGTGAACACTTGCTGAATAATAACTATCTATGTGAACACTTGCTAGATAATAACTGACTATGTGAACACTTGCTAGATAATAAATGATTATGTGAACACTTGCTAGATAATAACTATGTGAACACTTGCTAAATAATAGCTGACTAAGTGAACACTTGCTAGATAATAACTGACTATGTGAACACTTGCTGGATAATAGCTGACTATGTTAACACTTGCTAGATAATAACTGATTATGTGAACACTTGCTAGGTAATAACTATATATGTAAACACTTGCTAGATAATAACTGACTATGTGAACACTTGCTAGATTATAACTGATTATGTGAACACTTGCTAGATTATAACTGACTATGTGAAAACTTGCTAGATAATAACTGACTATTTGAACACTTGCTAGATAATAACTGACTATGTGAACACTTGCTAGATAATAACTGACTATATGAACACTTGCTAGATAATAACTGACTATGTGAACACTTGCTAGATACTAACTGACTATGTGAAGAAATGTTATTTTCTAATGAGCACGTGGTGGTGTTCGTTAGATATATAACAAATATTGTGGTACAAAAGCTGATGATGATTTTTATATTTTCGTGACAAATTATTAATTATTGAATGTGTTGGTGAAGAATTTCTGGGTGAAGGAGCGAACTTGCTGATTTGAATACTTATCCTAAAGTAATTCTTTTTGTTTTCATAAATTAGTCACAAATACAAACAACTGACACATATTAAACTATCTTTTACAGCCAGACGTGCTTGAGCCAGTGCTGAGGTTACCAGACAGTAGCATGTTTCGACTGGCGGAAACTCGGTGGTAACATTCGGTCGCTCCCACCGGAACCGGTCAGTCTGCGGACATTGCGGGCACAGCAGCAGAACATAAAAGCAAAACTCAGTAGATGATGTTTTATTGTGAATCTTAAATCATTTTAAGAATAAAACTTTAACGACACTGTTATAAATTTTCACTAAAATGTCCGTTTGAATATTATTTATAGTGGTATAATGAATATACTTCGTTTCTTTTATATAATTTGTAAACTAACTTTGTTATTGTTAAACGGGGTTTTAATCCGTAACTCCACATCTTTGGAAATACTTTTTAATCATTTTGGTACAAACTACGCGTACATATTTCATGTACATATTGTAGTTTCATTCCAAATCAGCCTCGCTCTGTTCAAAAAGGGGTTCAATGCATGTGCGTAAAGTGTCGTCCAAGTTTAGCCTGTGTAGTCAACACAGGCTAATTAGGGACAATACTTTCCGCTTTTATTGTATATTTCGTTTAAAGAAAGACTCTTCTTTACGAAAATCAAGTTTTGGCGGAAATATGCATTTAACCCCCTTTTTCAGAGCGAGGCCCAACGAAAATGGATTCGAAAGGACTTTACATGGCCCAGCTTGGTTTGTATTCCCAGATGTGTATCCATTGTATGCATCCTTCGACGATTTAAAAACCTGGAATTTATAAAGCGTTGCAACGCGAAACGATTTAATAATTTTAGTTCCAATGTTTACATTTATCAATTTTAAGCATTTAATGACAAACTTCAATACATGCCAAAATCTGTGAAAAGGTCCCTTTAATGAAGAGCGCTACGGTCCCTGCTTTTGGCATAGAACCTTTTCACACTAAAAAATTGTTATCGCTTTCAGCGCTTTGAAAATTTCTTTGTTACACATAAAATCAACTACGATGTCACGTGTTCGCCTTCTCGTTGCCACGGTTACCGCGGTATTCACGTGCCTCAGTACAACGCTCGCTTGTTCGTGTGCGGGCAGGACAACGGAAGATATGTACTGCATGAGTGATTATGCGATCGTGGCAAAGGTCATCAACAAGACGCTGATCTCTACAAATCCCTGGGTCCGTGTCTTCGAGTACAAAATCGAACTTTTGATGAACTACACGTGAGTTTTTTTCTCTTTCTCTCTAGGGTTTGTGATCTTGCATATGTCACATTTTTAACTCTGAGCCTTTAACAGTGTTTTCTATATTTTAAACGTTTTTTTTCTGTCAGAACCATAAGCAATAACTTTTTAATGAAGTTTGGTTCTATTTTCTTCATGTATGAGATTTTTATACACGTATTAAACCTATTATGAGTATTTTGTGTTGGCAGTGACAAAATTAAAAAAAAAAATGTTTCAGATTTCCAAATTTTCGATGTTCTTATGTTTTTTTGCTAGGAAACAGTAATACTGAACATTTACCCTAAACATCTGTGAACAAGTCCCTTTAATGGCAAAACATAGACATAAATAGCATCGATGCGTCAGAACGCTCACTAGACCAAATTTTTATGGAACATCTCTAGTATACTTGGAACATTTTCATACCGAGTCCCAAGTTCGACTCCGTACGTCACGTCATCCAGGCGGTTGACGCGGATAGCCTGTGCGGAGTCCAGTTAAGCGCCGGAAATACCTATCTCGTGATGGGCGACTTCTCTAAGGGCCAGAACTCGGGTCCATCGGGGCAGTTAGTTCTAGGTATGTGATTCCAGTCCTATAATTTAATGCATATGCGCGTCGCTCTGTGAAAAGGTGGTTTAATGCATGTGCGCAAAGTGTCGTGCCTAAACTGGATTTTTGCTAAGGAGAGACTTTCTCTTTATATTTAGAAGAAAATTCAGCGCCAGAGCGTTTGTACTTAAAGGCTGTGTTCTCATATTTGGTAATTACTGCGATATTGCATTCTGTGCATTCATACATTTTAGATCATATAAGTATTGTTGTTCAGTAACCTAATATACGCTTTGACGAAAATATTTTAAATTGTTTTCGAAATTGACCGTTAAACACGTAAATGTTTAAAGCTCTAAACAAGCCGTCGTTCCAGCAGTGGAATTGTTACCTCACTTTAATAAATTGCATTCCAACCCGCAAGGTATCAAGGTCAGTTTGCGGTCAGTTTAAGAAATCGTTATATAAACGCTATCGCGTAAACTATTTGCACTTGAAGTTTATTTTGATCAGAAAGATACTAAATAAAAATATTCGGCGATATTATAATGCTATGTCAATCGTATATTTTTAATGTGTTTTTAACAATTCATGATAAGGACCAATTTTGAATCATTTAATTAGACATATTTATTCTTTTAGACCAATTTATTTAGCATGAGCACGATGATTCACGATGTTATTAATAATGGAATCAAATAAGATTCGAGTGTTGCCGGCTGACCTATATGCTTTCATTTATTTTCATGCTTCTTGTGTTTTTCTATTCTGTTAATATAAAAATCTTAGTAATAATATCTAATACAGCGAAATAAGCCACGAAATCTGGCGCAACACCCCGTAATTTATTTGCGTGTGATGCAGATAAGAACTGCGCAGAAAAAAGGCATTCGCTATTTTTGGTCTCACAGATATAACTTTTGATCGTTCATAAACACCGACCACAAACAACGCCGTATACCTTTTTTTTAAAGATATTTCTTGTTTAATTTACACACAGCGTCATATTGTACATTTGAACCACGTTATGTGAAAACTGGGCTTAATGCATCTGCGCAAAGTACCGTCCATATAAGCCGATGCAGTATGCACAGGCCAATCAGGGGCGACAATTTCAGCTTTTATGGTATTTTTCGTTTAAAGATATCTCGTCTTATGGAAAATCCTGTTTAGGCGGAAAGCACAGGCTAATCTGGAGCAACACTTAACGCACATGCATTAAGCCCAGTTTTCCCAGATCGATCCTCATTTTTTCAGGTTCGTCACTATGCAATATGAACCTCGAGCTGAGTTCGAATCCCGCGGCGGCGGAGACTGAGGCCGGAAGCGTGTTGAGCTTTCTGGACGGCGGGAATTTCCGGTGTGAAAACAGGGGCAGTAGAGATCAGATCTGGGCCTATATACGGAGTCTCATGGAGCCGTCAGCGTCCAATGGTCTGAACGCGGACACTGACATGAAATAATGCGGCATGTAATGTAATAACTGTATATACATGTAAATGTGCTGGCAAATAAAAAAAAGAGAGAAAAAAATGGGTTTTCTTTATGTTGTTTAAAAATGTGTATTTAAACTCGAATAAGCAGAAGGCCGGATTGCTATTGAGACGATACGTTTCATTATCGAGTCCGTTTTCTGAGTAGAAGATACTGACATCTTTTGAGAAAGGTGATGCTTATTTGAACGCTC
>VMBQ01008207.1:10000-26864 GCA_007657795.1 Dreissena rostriformis
GGAAAGACCAGTAAGTTCATGGAGTCCGTTTTTCTAGCATTCGTATGACAAAACATTTTTCAACGCGTACATGTTGTTTCATGTTAGTATACCGTTAGATCAATTCGGTATACGTGATGAAAGGGGGATATCGACGTTTTTGCCCTCTAAATATAGATATTCACAATAACTTTGCATAGTCCCTCGTTTCAAGCAGATATTTATGTATCATAACGTTGTTACAATAATGAACTCACGAAGAAAAAATATTAACAACGCAAAATAAGTATTATTTCGATACACGCCACCACTGGGTTTTGAACTTACGCATATAAACAAGTCGCATACTTCAATCAGAATTTTACTTAAGTAAAACTTAAGTTCCTTAAGTTTGTTGATAGAAGGCATATGTATACCGGTACTTCATATTCATACAATGCATAATGGGTTAACTACTTTTACTGATTTTCCTGCGCCCGCGCCCGCGGATAACTGTATTTGATTATATAAAAGATCAATGTTTGAATCAGCGTTTATAAATACAAGCTATGTGTGTTAACCGAGCAGTTAATACAATCTTTTTTTTTTAGATAATCTTTGAAAAAGAATATAGTCTTAGCCGTCGATATGCCCATTTAAGGTGTACATTAGTTTCAACCTATTTATTTTAGCTCGATTAAATCGAAATCCTAATGCTCATTGAAACGCTCTCGAGTCCGTTTCCAGGGACTAATAACCAGTACTTGGTGTCTTTCGGGAGATCGAAATAAACGCTCCCGGTCGCTAGGCGGACACCATATCCAATACGCCAAGGCGACCTCAAAAAAGGTTTACATTGATCTTGTCCACTCAATAATTATTATCATCCTACAGGTTTCAAGTTGACTACAGAAAGGAATGTCTGCGCCTGCTCCAGGGTTTCCATGAAAGCATAGGGCCCTCGCACGTGCTCCGGACCCTGGGAGAGATCAGGGGATACGTGGACGTACCCGGCTGGCAAAGATCTACGTTTTGGGAGGTTTGTAATAGTGTGATACTTGCTTTAGTGGCTCGACAAAATTTACTTGACCATGTTCATATGCATTCAAAATCGAAGCAAATAAGATGACATGTGTCATAGTGGTTAACTTGTTGTGGAATATGAGCATCAGTTCTACTTGTTCTAATATGTGAACCAAACTAACCGACATNAACATTAGCTTAAATTTAAAAAAAAGTTTCAAGTTAAGAAAGGAATCTCGACTGTTTTACTTATAGACACATATATATCGTATCGTGTGCAAGAAGTATTACGACCAGGGGTAAAACATAAATGACCACTGTTGTTATAGTTAGTACTATGATTGCATTTACATGAGCATGACAAAACAAATATACATTCAATATTAGAAGTAAATTACAAAACACAACACACAAGATCACGTGACTTTGTGGGTTTCACATTTAAACGTTAATGGTTGTTAACACACCGGTTAGTGGTGCTTTTTTGTTCACATTTTTTTTTAACAATTTTTCTCAAGAATTTCAACTAGTGCATTAAATACCGTTTTTATGCTGATTATAGCCATGTAAATTCATCATAATTACTTAATAAACCTGTGTTCTTGGTAAAAAATTCGATGTGTTCAGCATTCATATACACGGTTATGCTTCACGCAACATAAACTTTTGGCATCGATTTCCGACGTGTTCAAGGATTTATTTTTAAATCTTAAGATATCGGCACACACTGCAAGAAAAACTGTCATTTATGCACTATAAATTTTTTCAAATGTATTTCAATATCTTGAGATTTGCAAAACTATTGTATTGCAAAAACTAGTAAACTATTACAAATTCTATTGCATAAATAGAACTATTTGCAAAAATAAAGTTCTTAACGGTGTGTTTACATTCTGTCCAGCCCGTGTGTGAACCCTTAAAAACCCCTGCATCTTGGTTTAGAAAACCTACAACCAAGAGACGCTGCATTATTTATAAATTATGGTTTCGCGTCAGCAAAACAAACAACAATACGTGGATATTATCAGATGTATTATTTGCGTGTTTGTCTACGATGTGTTTTTTTCGGGCGTAGAAGAAGTATTCGTTTTCCAATTAGTGTGGCGTGATCAAATACTGCAAGTAGAAGGTAAGGCATTCGACAATCGTTCAAGTGGTTACAAAGAAATATCAGCACACGGTGACATGTATTTCATGGATCATATGAAAATACTTTCTATAAAATCCACATCGAAAAGACTAAACGCCGCCGCCAAAAAAAGAAAAGAATACATGCTCATTATGCCTATATATTCAATGCAGCTTATATTAAAAACTTTAAAAGCGTTGAGCAAGTCCTAAATGTTGTTATTTTCAGCAAATTGTTATGTTTATAGCTTTTCTCTAACTAGCATCATGTAATGGAGTGATGGAGAACACTATCCAGATACTTTCATATTTTTGGAGCCCCCTAATGCTTTCCGGAAGTGGCGACCGGGAGGATACAATTGTCGTCAAAACATCCGAGGACCACCAGTACCTCGGAATCTACGTTGAATAATTGGGGGCCGCCAACATGCGACTCCTGAACCATCTCCTCAGCAACGGCCAGATCAAACGCGCCGACATCGAGTTCTACCTAGCCTTCACTACAAACACCTTTGAATTCGCAGAAAACTACGAATAAGGCAGAGTTTTCAACATTGACTATAGCTATCAACAGCTCCAAGCCGAGCATGGGTAAAGTAGGTTGACATTTTTTTCCACACATGGAACTTCAAATTCTAATACCAAAATGACTGCGTTATGTCACGCCATAATACAGTCGTACCCTTCGAGACAACGGGAAGATTGGCGTATCTTCAAAGCAAATGGATGGTTCTCCTTTGGAACCAAGCGTTGGTACCGTCACCCAGACGCTTAAATTGTAATTATGATCGCGAGTTCATTCTTAACGGAATAAGGCATAGTTTTAACATTGTCGACCCGGATATATATATATGATAGTGTTGTAGTAAATCATTACCTATCGGCAACAAACGCATATGTGAGCCAAAAAGTGACAATAGAGTGATTCCTTTCGAAATACTCAGTAGCACTCGCGACTAACATTGATATTAGAATAATCGTGGCATCAGTTCAATTCAGTTGTAATGCGCTTACTTAAGAATCATTATAAATATATATGAAAACAGTGAATGTTTTTTTTTTAAATTTAAGTGGCAAAACTTTTACCTGTATGTATTCAATGTCGTTTCATTAATTGTGATAAATCCTGGGCAGATATTAAGAACATGTGTGTATTTAAATCAAATTTTAAACTTCTAATATTTGCTCATTTTCTTTAATTATTCGCTAATAACAAAAACTACAAAAATCATGAAAAAAGTCCCTCCCCCACCACAACAATGAAGCTCCTACACCTATGTGCAGTTTAATCGTGAAGACAATGACATTTACAAGTGTCATGCAGCTTATCACAGAATGTATCAAATAGCCTAAACACTTAACATTGAAATTGACGTCTGTTTATACGCCACAGAATGAATTCATTTGATATCTTCGTTTTTTTGGCAACATAAGTAGAACAGACTCCATAAACATAATCAGGGGAGACATTTTTTGTTTTCATCAATTCTTTTATTCAGATATTTACTGAAAATCTTTTGCGAATCAGAAAACATTACTTGTTTGATTAACTTGTTAGAGTACTAACAAATATTCAAAGATCTTACCCCAGGAAGACTTGCACATAGGGATGTGAACGTATACTGAAAAAAATATTCGAATATTCATTTTTCATTATTTGAATATATAAGAATATTCGATTGTTAAACCTTAGATTTACATGTCCGAACATACCAACGTCCGAAGCAAAGTACTGTTTCTGATCAATACACAGAAGTGTGCGTATTTATTATGATTTTAACAGCAGTTTGTCGTTCAGTCTCATGGAAATGCTATATGATTTTGATCTACAGCGAGGATATTTGAAAACAAATATGTTTTTTGAAACTATCATTTACATGTACATGATATGGGTTTTAGTATGACTCTGAAACACACTCAATTATCAAATATGTATTGTCATGTTTCTGATGATTTATATACGGGTCTTACATTTGACCGTTTCGTCGACGGACTGTTAGTACAATTAAAAAACGAATTATCGAATATTAAAAAGAAGCTCGAGGTACGCCATCGTACAGTTAAATAATGCATTTATTAGGATACAAACAATACTGACTGTTTGAGTATTAAGTATAGTCAGTATTGTTTGTATTCCTAGTATGCAGCAGGATGAGATTCCTGCCCCGCAAGCTATATCGCTTTAAAGTTCAAACTCCCAGGTCGGCCCCGTATCATCACATGGAGGAATGTGTTACAAGCCTTGAGAAAGCCTACAAAGACCGTCATCATAAAAAGTTTTGAGCAGGGTGCTGTAGGACGAATGAAGTCCATCAGGGAAACCGTGTACAATGCCGCCCTTGTCGCCTTTGAAAGAAAATGGGACATAATCCTAACTAGATGAACGACAATCTCCAAGAACTTGAACCAGTCTTTTCAATTAAGCGCTCAACTCTTCTCGCCTACAAAAAGTATCCATGCGAAAAGACGCTCTCAGCTTTGAGGACGGCATGGTGCAATGCTCAGCATATCGCAACGACTACTTGCTGCAGCTGTGCGAGAGCATCCAGCGCTCAGTCGACTGTGGGAATGTGCGTGGCATGTACGACGGCATCAAACAAGCATGAGGCGATCACTGACCACGACCAATAGATGAAGAGATGGGTGGAACACTACTTAGAGCTATATTCTAGTGTAACTGTTGTCAACGAACTCGACATCAACGTTATAAGTGACCTGGCTGATATGGAAAAGCTTAACGCCATGCCCACTGCAAAAGCCATCGACTCACTGAGCTGTGGCAAAGCCCAAGGAAGTGACGTCATTCAACCTGACGCCATCACATGCAGAAAGATCACCCTTCTTCAGCCACTGCATAATCTTCTGCTCTTGTGCTGGGAGGAAGGCGCAGTACCACAAGACATGCGAGATGCCACCAAATACAAGAACAAGATTGACCGGAGTGACTGTAACATCACATACTCCTAAACCGACTCCTTACACTTGCAGCCAGGATCTACCATCAGTCCAAGTGTTGCTTCCAGAGCAACCACCGACATGATATTTACTGTACGTCAACTCCAAGAAAAGTGAAGAGAACAAGGTATGCCTCTTTACTTGGTCTTCATTGACCTGACAAAGGCGTTCGACCTCGTCAGCAGACCCGGACTGTTCCGCCTTTTGGAGAAAATCGGTTGCCCCCCCCCCAAGCTGCGCAGCATGGTGATATTCTTCCACGAAGACATGGACGGTACTGTCAATTTCGACGGGTCATCCTCCGAGTCATTCCCCATCAGTAGCGGCAGGGTTGCGTGCTCGCACCTCCCTTGTTTTGGCATATTCTTCTGGATGCTGCTGAAGTATGCCTCTGACTCGTCCACTGATGGCATCTACATTTACACCATGTCTGATGGGCAACAGTTTAACCTTGCTCGCTTACGGGCCAGAACAAAAGTGTCCGAAATCCTCGTCAGAGAAATGCTTTTTGCGGAGGATCCTGCCTTTGTCACACATACAGAGAAGGCTATTCAGAGGCTCATAAACCTCTTTGTTAAGGTATGTACAGACTTTGGGCTTACTGTCAGCTTTAAAAAGACAATCATCATGGGCCACGATGCCAGCAACGTACCCTGCATCAATATCGGGGACTATACCCTGGAGGTGGTCGACGGCTTCATCTACCTTGGGTCCACCATCAGCGGAAACCTGTCCATTGATACCGAGCTTCGCAAGCTCATCGGAAAGGCTTCAGCTACCATGGCCGGACTGGAAAAGAAAGTCTGGAAAAATAGGCTCCTCACAGAGAAGACCAAGACCAGGGTATACCTGGCCTGTGTCCTGAGCATCCAAAGTACGGTAGCGAAAGTTGGACGACCATCGTGCGACATAAACGCCGCCTCAACACCTTTCACATGCGGTGCCTAAAGCGCATTTTGGGGATCAAGTGGCGAGATCGAATCCCGAACAGTGATATACTTGAACGTGCTGGTATCCCAAGAATATTTGCCCTTCTAACCCAACGTCGCCTCCGCTGGGTTGATTACGTTCACAGAATGGAGGACGAACGCATACCAAAGGACGTAATTTACGACCAGTTTGCAACTGGATCGCGACCCGTGGGTCGCCCAGCCCTCAGGTACAAGGGTGCCTGCAAGAGGGACTTTAAAGCCTGCGGCATCGCACCAGACACCTGGATGACTCTGGCCGAGGATCACACTGCCTGGCGACAGTCCATACTTCAAGGCATCGAAGCAGCTGAGGCAAGCAGATCCGTGCTTGCAACTCGAAAGAAAAGCATGAGAAAAGCGCGCGCCACCCTCCCCCCGACTACAAGCCCCCTTGTGCAATATGTACCAAGGACTGTCACTCACGCATCGGCCAGCTTAGTTACTGCAGGCGCTGCCCCCAGAAGTGACAAACTTAAGAGCGTATTAGCATAGGCTCCCGAGACTCAGCTCTACCAACACCAAACAATACTGACATTCGATCAGTTAAAATAGGCATTTTAAATAATTCAAGGTGTAGTGGCATTGCCGTTTAGTGAGAAGTTACGATTAGACCTACTCGGCTAATGCATAGTATTTTTTTATAATTCGAGTAAACTCGGAGAGCTGAATGTATTATTTTATGGTCATGATTTCATGAACTGATTTAAGTTTAAGTTTATTGCTTATAGTGTGCCACGTTTTGAATTATGAAGGCCAATGACATAATTTGATTTCATGTTTGCAATTCTGCACACACTCACTGAAACACAAACGAAGTCGCATCAGATAGCTTCTTCAGAGCACATAAGCAGAGGGTCACGTTGGTCTCTACTGGATAGAGAAGAAATGTCCGCACCGAAGGTATCGCCATCTGAAGGATTGCCCAAGAACCAAGAACACATAATTTGAATATCACTTGTTTTCGACGGTTTTGTGATTTGTTGAGTCGTATGGTTGGTTATAATAGTCGAAAAAGTATGTCAATTGTTAACGTCGAAATATAAACCTTTGTCCTTCGTTGCATCCGCATTCTAACTGTCTATTTGTCTGAAATATCGAGCTTAACGGTGCCTGACCTGGATATCCGTAATTTGTGTTGTGCATATTCTTTTTACAATGATAAGATTGCGGATGCAAATCTACTGCGGTAAGTGCTTGTTTAATATTTATGAAAACCTTTTAAAGGGGGACTGTACGATTTTTATATGTGTTAAATGTTAATATATTGATAAAATTATGTTACGATGACACAAAATAGGCAATAAAAATTATACATTGAAGACGAATTTCATTAAATGCAGCATGACAAGTTAGCACTGGTTAAAACCGATGCCGACACTTTTACTCGTATTTGTAAGGCAACAAAATTGTGTCTTTGTGTCGTATGAACGAATCTGCACTAAAACTAAATTTAGATTCACATTGTACATGCATTATATATATATGCTGGCGAATTCGGCTGGAAGCCATTTTCAATTTCAGATTTAAATATCTGGCTTATTCGCATTTTTCGACACATGTTCTTCTTAACTTTTATTTTAATTTATATTGAAATATATGTATAATAAGTTGTTCAGACATTTTTATAAAAAATTATAAATATTTGACAAAATCGTATAGTCCCACTTTAAACCGTTTTACGACGACTGAGATCAAAGTCGAATCACGCTAAGAGTTGATACGATTGGCTGCTTTTTGTAAATAATAAACATCGTCAATATCGATGTTTTGTGATTTAATAACAGAACGAATCTGCCAATAGTACATTTATATTCATGGACAGTTTTGCTTAAAGTTGCAACCAGGCATCAAAACATATTTGTTTACCGAACTTTAGCGCTCAGTTGAAAGATCGCATTTCAATATGAGATACTTATGTAAATATGTGTTGTGCTCGGTTGAGAAAAGTGTGTATGACGTATGCGTTCGTCGGACCCTTTATGTCCGAAATGACGTTTCATACGGCATATATTTCTACAAACTGTACACGTTTCATTAAGGTCAGTTATGCCCAGTGCGTGAAGGCGTTTGCTGAGTCGGAGAACGACGTAATGAACTTCTGGAGACTTGCCACACTCTGTGAACTATGTTCCACTGCGTCCATCAACGATTCATCCGGTCAAGGAAGCGTCGACAGAGTGGCAGTTGGCGCCTAAATCAGATACAAATATTTCAAAGGTAAGATAAAATATTGTGTAAGAATTGAATCGATATTTTAATGATTATGTGTTGTCGAATTTGAAACGGGCAGGAGTGTAGATGCATTTGAATAAAATCATGCGTCGAAGCAACAAGCTAAGTTTATATTTTATTGAATCAACAACATCAACAACATTTATGGCGTGCGTTTTTCATAAGTTATTTCATTGTGCATATAACGAATTATTCTAAATAATTCTAAATTTCAGTGTTTTTTTTACCATTTTGGGAATGGGGCCGGGTCGCTTAGGATTGGGAAAAATTGCGGTGTTTTTACTAAAATTGGGAAATTCGTGTTGTTGTTGTTTTTGCTAACGAATATTTAAAAATTGAGAATAAAATTGTTTTCAATATTATATTTAATATGGTTCATCTTATAGGGATGGATGGGGATGAACTTAATGATGAGATTTTTTTTTTTTTTTGGAAACCTCCAATTGGGAATCTTAAGGTCCCGTTTGGGAAAAATACATCCTTTTTCCCTTTGGGAATGGGGCCGAATACCGGCCCCGAATTTGAACGAAAAAACGCACTGATTCTTGTGTATCAGGATCCAGCAACTAAAGCCTTTCAACGCTCAAACAAGCAAAACAAAGCACGGAGTTTACGTGTTATGATGCCACCACATATCCCGCGCACCAGGCCGTTGACGGGAATCCCAGCACTTTTAATCTTACCTGCACCCACACCAACAATAACACCGATCAGTGGTGGATGGTGGATTTGGGACGAGTGTACCAGGTGAAGACTGTCACCATTATCAACCGAATTGATAATTGTAACTGCGGTACGTAAATGACTAATGTAATTGGGGGGGGGCATGTTCACTGATTTTATTATAGTTGAACAATATCTATACATTTCCTTAAACAAACCAAAAGTCGTTTGGATAAATTGGAACAAGTACAAAATGTTAAATAAAAAGCCTTCTCCTGACCTTAAAATCACTGGCCTTTGACTTAACGCTAATCACTTGACCATTTATACTGACTCTTTGTAGGCTATGGCTAAATTGTCATAAAAAGATATTGACAAGTTGTAAAAAGCGATTTCTATTTTTATTGTCTAGTTTATTGTAAGTCATGAGTCTTGTTAGTTATCGAAGCGATACATTTCCACCGTGTGTATAATTTTGTTCAATTATCCGCTTTCTTTTCTTCAAAAAATGATATCTTCCTATAAGAACTTTTAGTCACCTTAGATGCTTAGTAGTGTATACAAATTATAAATGGTATATTCTCCATCGTCATACGGAAAATGACAAAACATCTCCTTGATGTGAGATACTTGCATAAATAAAAGCAAAAGAGGACTTGATGCTTTGGCATTTCCAAAGTTTCGTTTCTCTTTAAAAATGTATTCATTATTTTTTGTATTAAAAAAACACAATTGATGTGAATTGGTTTTTTGAACGATTTGAAGCTTTTCTATTATCAACTCATAGCATGTATTTTTTTCATTTTCCTAAATAGATAAAAAAAAACTGTTTATGAGTTCAGACCCATCCTATCACATATTTTTTTCTTATTCAAATACGACAGTTGTCAGTAAATAACAAACGTGTCTGGTTTTGTACGGGTTGTCAGTTTAGATCGGGATAACATTGAGTAGGGTAACACATGACTAACATACTGTTTTCAGGCGGCCGCTTGGATGGGATCATTTACGAGGTTGGGATCGCACCAGGCTCATGGGAAGAATGTGGACTCTTCCTTGGTCCAGGTGATGGTGTTGTTAATATTACAACAACATGTAACCACACGATGTATGGGCCCTATATTCGAATACGCAAGATTTGGCAAAATGTTCGAAGCTTGTGTGAAGTGTATGTTTACAGTTAAATCTTGTGTAAGACAACCATCATGACGACAATATGCATGTGTACACTTAATTCTAATGAAAACAGTTCTTGTAATGTTTATTGCATTTAAATGAAAATAATTGTTTCTAGTTACGTTTGATAAGTTGTGATCATATTCAACATATGTTAATGTACCAATTTAGTGTTCGTGTGTCGTATGAATAGATGTCGTTGCCGGAAATTAAAATGAAATGTATTGTACCACAAAAAAATGCATTTTGTATCTGGCTAAATCTATGTTACCAGACCACATCTAGCGTTGAAATTTTGGCTATTGCTATAAAGAACACTGATTGTTTATGGGTTAACTTTATATTACGAAATACTATACAAAATATTCGTTGATTTTGAGTGTTAATGGTGCTTTAAAAGATTTAGTTGCTTGTTCTACGGAAACCGCAGAGTGACAGGAAAGTGTGATTGTTGCTCCATGCGATCTAAAACTACATGTGCGAGGAACAACCAAACGTAACTAAAATACTGCAATATACTGTCAATAATCTCACTAATTGCAAAAAGGACATCCGGGATGGAACTTGAGTGCAATATAGCATTACATATGTCGCCAATATGCATTCAGAATATATCGATGCTTTCAATAAAATAACCGTCAAACAATCTCCACCAGACGATTTTACAGACTTTTATAGATTTGACCGCGCTTAACCCATTTATGCCTAGCGTCTAGATGCGGTGTCTCATCAGGGTCTGCGCTATTTGCTTAAAGGAATTTCTGTAAGAAATATTCTTAATATAGAAATAAATATACTAGACATCCCTAATTTTGGAAATAAATTGATCCAATTTAGAAGGATGGGAGAGTCCACTAGGCATAAATGGGTTAATATTATATCGACCGTTCCAACACTATCAAACTCTGAAAACTTTCATGTGAAGCATCAGAATCATTATTTGTACAAAACTGCTTCGCATTTTCATTTGAGCAATGTAAGTCGTCACTACTTAAAAACAAAACAATATTGATTGAAGCTCTCCCATGAGATGTCATTATTTCTTTTATATGTGTTCGTTTCAAAATATTTCCTTAACTATTAATGTTTATTACGTTTAAGACGTTCAAAATATTTATTTTTTAAGAGTGAAAATTATTTGTTTCCTGTTTAATAAATTCTTATATTCCTTTGTTATTTTACAAAGACGACAACCGCGCAAGTGACACTGATTAAAATCAGTATTTTTAAACATTTTATTTCTGAAAACACACATTTTACAGTCATACAAACAAACATAAAGATTCAAGAATTTTTTCTCTAACAAACGTTACTGAAAGACATATTTGTTTCAGAGTATTATGTTTTTGAGAGAAGAAAGAGATGCGTGGTCTAGATTCGGGTGATTCTATTGAAAGTATTATATTAAGAAGAGATTGGCGTCTTCATACGGCTGTCTTTTCAAAGAATGTGCTCCATCTTTGCCTAAACAATTAAATAAAACCACTTAGCGCATATCAATTTCGGTGGTTATTTCATCTGCGATCAAACCAGACCGCGTCCTGTTACTCAACCTCCAAGCTGAGATTTGACTGCGGCCAGCTTAGCTGGATCAAATCCCTGCCGTTATAACCAACCACGTGATGATAGCCGAGGCACGTGCTCCAATAATGTTATAATATTTTTTTTTNTTATGAACCTAAACTTATACACTATTTTCAAAATATAAAAGAAAATGATACTACTTTTCATAATATAATACTTAAACAAATTGTTTTAATTCTTCCAGATCTGGAAGGATATTTTGCGATGGCAGAGATTGTATGTGAGAGAATGGAACGACAAATCTAAGTGGAAATTGGCGCGTCCTGTTAATGTGTTCTAGCAGACGACGCAGTATTGTTACATGTTACTTTCGTTGCGTTCCGCAAAAGCGATGTAAATTCATGAAATAAACCATTTCCATCTGCTTGATACATCAAAGTTATCCGTGCTTGTTAACCTGTTATTTCATGTAATTTTGCTATATGCGGTCAACATAAAAAAATCTCGGTTTTCGTCACACAAATTAAATGTTATATTCTATCTTTCAAAGCTATTTATAATTTAAAAGTTGCATTATTTCGTGACTAAATTATTTATCACCGGTGCTCTGTGTTGTGAAATAAATGTAAAAAACGATCGATATTGTGAAATTCACCATCAAGAATTCGTTCGTTTGTTGCTTTTACTTTATGACTATTTATATATTTAATCCCAGTATGACACGCAATAAAATTGTATAATTATAGAACACACCATTAAATGTATACTCAAATATATTTTGTACAAAATGATCTTTTTATTTCAAAACAACTGATGTTTAAGTTGAACATTGTTTGGGTGGCCCGGCCCTTCACGAAAAAGTAGTTCCCAATTCAAAGCCACCAATTTAATTATGAGATCATCGCAAAGGCTATGTTTCATATGACCAATCATTGAAAGCGACACTCACACTTTCAGCCATACGTAAACACAATAGATCACAAATGATCACAAATAAAATGATACAATATCTTATGTCCATGCTCGTGTGCAATGAATTTTTAAAATACGAGACTTTGATTGTGCGTAATATTTTTTTTTTCTCATCACAAACATACAGTTTTATGATCACAGAAATATCTCTCACAGCCGACTGCTGTATTGACACGGTACCCATTCTACGCATGTTTAACGCATGGCCGATACATTTAGCGCATGGGCTTATGTCACTTCTGGTGGCTGTTGCAATGGCTTTACACAAAATAGATACACGGATGGTACAAGAAAGCATGCTGCATAAAACAACATTAAAGCGTGAAATAAGCAGGAAAGCTACTTCCTCGTGCGTTATGCATGGTCACAACATAGACAACGTTATCTCGGATACACATACTCAGGGAATGCTGACAATACGTATTGGCTCTCAGGACTTAAGTATGCGACGAAGCGGAACCATTTATATAACTGTCATAGAGGATCATCTAAGAATCATCACTGCCAAGTTTGATCAAATTCCACTGAGCCGTGTACGAGGAAATGTCGTTTGAAAATTTTGCTTGAATCATTTTTTTTTAGCTACAGTGTCCTACTTATGCAAACAATTGGACAGATTTATGGTCAGTTTGGAGAGGACAACCAAACAATAATTCAACATTGCCCCGGCGGTTAAGGAGAAGATGTCGTTTAAAGATTGTGGACGCAATATGCACGACGACGCACGAAAAGTTAGTGCATGGCTATCCATTTTGTCTTTGAAATTTGACGAATACCTTGTGCATAGATATACTTTTGTCGGTGAATCTGACGAAAAACGTTTGCAAAAATATACATCTTGAATTTCGAAATTTTAGGAATATATGATGCATAGATAGCTACTAATTTTAATTTGAACATCTGTTAAGCAACTAATGCATAACTGATATAATTTAACATACGCCGAATATCATTTTCAAAATATATTACTTCCTATACTTTATCATGCGGTTTCGATGTAGGTTATATCTTTATCAAAATTTATGAAATTGAAGAATTATAATTAGATTTTAAAATAATTTAATTCAATGTTACTAAGATAGCGGTTTCGCTTGTTTAAAATGACCTCAAAGCAAAGTGGAAACCATTCAAACCATGAAGGCGATAGAAGTGGTAGTTAATGGATCGAAATGATGGATGTACTTATCTTGCAGTTCACAAGCGAACCTCTCTGGTGCTTGTTTGATTGGAAATTATTCATGCATACAAACTTCAATGCGCTACTTGGCAATCGGTGTGTAGCATTTTGTGTATCATATCAATTTATCAAACCACCTTTCAGGCAAAGACTTTGAAAAAAATATGTCATAATGAAAAAAACAAACTATTATGCTCTTTGAGAGACGATCCAAGAGGAATAAATTATACATTAAATATCATTGATATAACATTTTAATTGAAGAAATAATAACGAAGAAAAAGTTACTCATATGCACAAGACTACGAAAATTCTGTCAAAATCAAAACAAAAAAGCGGTCCTAACAGACGACATTTAAGCGTCCATGGTGTAGACCGTTTGTTTTTACCACAAGAGACCTGAGGTTGATATCCCTCAGCGGGCCAACTTTTTTCGTGTTTTTGTTCTTGCTTTTATAATTATTTTCGACTTTCTATATAAACATATTATAGTATTTTAAATAAATGCATCAAATGACATTTAACAAAACGATTACAATGTGAACAAGTCCCTTTATTTGCCCAATAAAACTTTCTCTTTTCTTTAACAATATGAAAACACGCTTTTTGAAATCCAAGGTTTAGGCGAGTAATTACGCCATGATTTGTGAAGGTACTACGCAGACATATTTTCTTTTGTTCAATTATGAGTTGATTAAGTCCATCATTTTCACATATTTTATGAAGTTCAAACAGCCATTCGCTTGACATGAAATTATGTTTTAAACATCTGGTATTCAGGTTGTTCATTGTTGATTATTCACTGGTGTAACCAGTTAGTATTTTATGTTTAAAACGTTGGGTAACTAGTTTCGTATTTTCCCCCAATTATGTATTTAACATATTTTGAAGGTTCTTCCATATCTTCCAAACATATTTTTCGAACGTAAAAAAAGAAGATATTTTGAAAGTTAAACACGCTTTATGTTATAATGGAGTGGGGTATAAACTATCATATTTTTTGAAAACTTATTCACCAAGTTAAAAAAAAGTAATCCAGTTTAAATTCAGTGCATGCATAAAACAAGTTCATATAATATTTGTTTTATTGTTTTCAAATACAAGAACGGGAAAAGAATCACCAAAAATAACAATAAACATTTATATTCATTTTATAAAAACTTGATAAAGATGTCTATATCTTTCGATTGTCCCCGTGTTTTGCAACATGCAATGTATGTTAATCAACATGCTATATCTAAGAAATATAGGATAAATAAAAAAACATATAGTATAAGACGTTGGCGAGTTTGTGTCTGATCAGAACGTTAAGTGTTAGGAGGTTGAAAGTCGAGCCCAGCACTTCACGATTACAAAACAATGTTAGAACGCGCAACAAAAATCAAATGATAAAAAAGCTTAGATTAATCAGATGTGCTATGATTAATTTGCTATGACCGTGTTGCTTATTTATTTGAAGAAAAACAAACATCAACACAAACACACAGTTTTACATAGTGTCCTTTACATTGAAAATATACATTGTTATTTTTAAGGCTATTGACAGACAGACGTGTGACACGCTGGGCATAATGTTCGAGCAGACTTGTGTTGATATTTATAGAGTTTGTGGCTTATGTAGGCTTAACAAAAACAATATTTTTTTATGAACGTTACATTCCGATCATGACAATAAATAAAAACATGTATAGTTATGCTCAGTTATGGAGTTTTTTTTGTTAAACTATATGTTTGTTGTAATTAATTTTATCAGTTAATGCGAAAAATTACTTACATTTTAATCCCGAAATTCAAACATTATTGTATTTACAACAATATATATGTTTTAACCGCTTCATAGTTAACGTATGCAATCTAAGTAAAAATTAGCCGCGCTCTGAAAAGACTGGGCTTAATGAATGTGTGGAAAGCGTTGTCGCAGATTAGCCTGTGCAGTCCGAACATGATAATCAGAGACTACACTTTCCGCTTTTATTGATTTTTTGTTCGATGGAAGTCTCTTCTTAAATACAATCCAGTTAAGGCGAAAAATGTCGTCCCTGATTAGCCTGTTTGGGCTGTACAGGCTAATCTGGGGCGACACTTTACGCACAAAGCATAAAGCCCAGTTTTCCTGGAATGAGGCTCAAATGATCCTAGTCACATAGGCCGAAAACTTATATACATTGATAAATATTTAACATCTTTAATATTTAATACTAAATATTTAATATCTAAAGTACAAAGCATAGTTACACAACAGAAATATGTCACATTGAAACAGGGGCCCGTATTCTCCAAACAATTATTAGATTTAAGTCTAAAATTAAAGAGAATTCTTTAAATTAGAATATTCATTAATTACTTGTATTTTTACACAAACTTTGTATTAACCACCTTTGTCTACAGCATTCGTCATGTAGAACTTTTTTTTAAATAAAATAATCACCAGTGGAAGCCTGTATAAATTCAAATGCTGGACGTTGTTTGCTTGGTTCTAAGTCTATTCTTTATTCTTAATTGTATGAATGAGTTGGTGAATACGGACAACTTGCAGGGGTCGACAAATTTTGTTTCAGCAACTCGCCCTGCAGGGCGAGTAGCTAATATTTTTCACTTGCCCTGCTAAAATATGTACTTGTCCTGCAATTTATTGAAACAATGCAATAAATCAGTAACCAATATGTTTTATCGTGATTTTTAATCATCATATTTGTAACGCTCTAAAAGATTGATGTGTCAACACTTGATTTTTCACATTTCTTACTTAAAAATGCAGGTGCGCGGATTTTTTTACCATGACACCGGTTGTTAGGACTAATTTTAGAGCAGTGTGAATAATAAACATCCGGTTAATTTGTTATCGCCGATTAAAAACGTTGTTTTGTTTAATAAAGATGTGTTAAAACTTAAAATTTTAATCTTTTCGGCCAGAAATGCCACTCGCCCTGCAGGACGAGCGCTGCCGGAATATTCACTCGTCCGGAGCTGATTTCCACTCGAAATTACGAGCGGGCGAGTGGATTTGTCGAACCCTGAATTGACATTATTAAAGAAACTAAAACATAAGAAAAAGTCCCTTAAAATGGTGGCATATTTCTGGGAT
>VMBQ01008208.1:0-40739 GCA_007657795.1 Dreissena rostriformis
CAATTCCCTTTTCAATTCCGATAAACAAAACTCAAGCAGTCTGCTTATGTTATAAGCAACGTGACCACTTTGACCACTAACACTCACAAGCAAAACAGTCAGTATGATCGTTAATGTTTGAGCTGTTATGGATCTTGCACAGATTTATCATCATGCAAGTCCGTTCAGTCCATGAATTTGGTGAACATGAGAAAATTCGTTCGTAAATCCAAACTGTGTTTTAACTGCTTTAAAGTCAATCATCTGACCAATAATTGCAGAAAACCCAAAGAATGCTTGGTACCCGACTGCTCTCAAAAGCACCAAACATTGTTACATAGTTGGGTAAAATCCGATTTTGACTATACGGTTACACAGCCGTCAGAAAACTGTGCAACTACTTCAGGCACCTGTGTGAAAACGTGCCAATGGATCATTCCTGTAACTGTTATTGGGTCCGAAGGTCAATCTTGTCAGATTTGCGCGTTGCTTGACGATGGAGCAGACAAGACTTTGTTTGATGAACGACTGTAATAGACGTTGAACGTTTCCAGTAGATCCGTGACATTTCAGATTTTAACCATCAATTCATCCGGAAGTACAGCAAGCGCATAGTTTCCTATGGTGGCCTGCCGGGGACATTTCGTCAACGCCAAAGACGTACTGTATGCAAGTACATTTGTTGGGGCGACGTCTTCACCCAGCTGCGCGGCATTTGCACTTAAACGAACTGCGACCGACAATTCCGAATTATTTAACCCGGAAATAGTGTCTACGGTTCACAAGAACTTCTATGTAGACGATTTTGTTAGATCTATACCGTCAGAAGAGAATGCGATTCACCTGGGATCTGATTTGAAGGCCTTGTTGAGTTAAGGTAGATTCAGACTAACCAATTGGTTAAGCAACTGCATGAATGTGTTGAATGCGATACCGGAATCGGAACGCGCTACGTTTGTTGTTCAGCTTGATCATGGTAACGCACTTCCGACTGTACGCGCATTAAGCGTCAAGTGGAATATAAACGAGGACGCGATAAGGTTTGAAATAAAACTGACTACAAAACCTTTGACGCGACGTGGCATTTTATCAATTGTGAGTTCGATATTCGACCCGCTTGGATAAGTTTCACCTGTGAAATTACACGCAAAAGCTAAACCCTACATTAATCGATGACCTTGTCCGAGTGGCTGGGAGGCAGCCTAATGTGGACACAGCGACGTATCATGTTATTCTCCCTAGCAACAATCACGTGACGATGCTGATAATTGGACATTACCATTTGATCAATGGTCACGTTGGGATGCAACAGGTGTTGGCGGCTACTCGTGAGAAATATTGGATTTATAGTGGAACGAATTTTGTAGGCGCTGATCGAGAAATGAGAAAGTCCGTTCATGAAATGAATTCTAGCAAATTAGAAAATTATATGCTCAACCGTGGCATTTAATGGAACTTCAACATTCCGTTTGCCAGTCACAAGGGTGGTGCATGGGAGAGGCTGATTAGGTCTACACGTTAGATTCTCAAGGCAATGGTTGGAGAACTTCTCACAGATGAAAAGTTAACTACGTTTATGGCAGAAGCAGAGAGAATCATGGATGATCGAGCTATTAATCAAGTGAGCAACGACCCAAAAGATCCTTCAGTTCTAATTCCCAGCATGCTTTTACGGGTGAAAACAAACGACAGTATTCCGATTGGTGTTAAGCACAAAGAGGACACGTACTCAAACCGTTGGTTGCGAAAAATTCATTATTTGAGTGACGTTTTTGTTGATTGTTATTCCAACACATACATTTCCGCATCTGACGTCATTTATTGTTATTAATGATTTACGTAAATATCAGTTAAGTTTGAAATTGTTTTAAGAGTGAGGCCTTGTCAAGTATGAAAGAATTTATGTCGAGAATCGTCAACGAATAAAATTTAAGACGCATATCTCGTTTGTACAAATTGAACGGCCGAAGTCTTAACAATTTGTACATGTAACAATGAAATACGCGGGCTGATTTAGTTTCGTGTCAGTGTTAACAAATACCTATATTCCTATACTTAATTGATCAATTTATTCATTTGTGGTTCGTTATTCTGAACAGTCACACGTTTAGTGGTTGAACCATAACATATTATACATGCGTCTCAATCGTGTTAACTCAAGAGCAAGTAAACTTTAAAAGTTCAAGAACGACATTCAGTGTATATGAATCACTAATGACGTATAGCATTGGACGAGAATCTCGTTCTTGTACTACACGAGAATTGACCTTTTATTGAGACCCAGCGCTTTCACCGAGGAGTATGGGAGTTGCACGCTACACATTGTCTGGTCATGCGAAATGATTATCTAAAATGATATTTAAATCCTCATTGGCATGCAAAAGTAACAACAATAGAAACTAAAATTTATCTTGAGAGTCTGTTTATATGCTTGCCGAAATGAAGTTGTTTAAATTATTCTTACAAATTTGAATTAGAAATGAATAGGAACAACCATTTAACAGAAACAAAAACTTGAGAGTTAGCTTTGCGATTTCCAAGTCAACTCGCCGAGACCAGCTTCATGTTGGCAATAGAAGATTCAGTTTAAACCCGATAAATGTGGTACAACCGTACATATCATACCGTCGATTGGTATTAAGGCCTCTTGTTCTTGTTCCAACGTATACATTATGAATTCACAACATCAACCATTATACCCTGAACGACAAATGCTTTCCTTATTGGAACATGCCAGCGGGTTTTGAATTTGCAACAACTGCTATTTGTTTACAGTAAGAGTTTCAGTTCGGCAAATACAGGATAACATCGGTCCTTATCGAAAAAAAAGTGTCAATTGTAAAGGGTTGACTAAAACCTTCTACGAATGAGTCTAAGTGCAATAAATCTTACCCCATGATAAAGTTGTAGTGTTGAAATATACAAATGTAAATATCTCATCGTCATTCATTTATGCTGGAATTACTGAAATGTACCTGGGCATTGCTGTTATACAAAACACGATGTGAGGTATTTGAGGTTTTTCGAGAGCAATTATTGTTATCACACAAAGTAAAAATTAACGATAATATTTTACAATTATAACAGATACACACAATAACATATAAACATTATAGCAGTAATTTGCTCGCATCATTCACTCAGTTCAAGTCGCAAGTGTCTGTGCATTTCAAAACGCAGTTGCATTAAAATATGATGTCTGTGTGTTGCGGATGGATTATTATAACAAAATATGCACACATGTTGGACTATATGGCTCGAATCTAACCGATGAGATTGCTCTGTATATTTCTTTAATAATGTAGAATATACTTGAATAACGCGATGTTTGAAATTAAATTTTGTAAGTTGAAAATTGCAGCCATCTTTGTTTTTGGTCGTTTGGTTTGGTGGAACAATAATTTAGTTTTAACAAAATCTGTGTACCACGTGTAATGCTGATTAAATATGAATCGAGGCATATAACGACATTTCGTCTTGTTAATCTGCTTTTGCATTGAATTGTTGAAGTCTATTTGGCGTGGCGCTGATATTTTAATAGTCACACTAAAGATTGTTTTTTATAAATATTGTGGGATAAATATAATACCATTTTAGTATCATAGTATAATATAAATTTATCCGACTCGTATCAGAAAAGCTTACATGGCGAGGCCTGCCTATCTTGAACTCTTTGGATAAATTCAATAACGCAATGATCCTATGTTAGTTTTCTCTATATTGTACACGCTATCTATATCCCATAACGGACAGACATATCACAAGTTATTATTTAAGTCAGTTATAATGAGGTGTACATAACTTTTTAAGTATTGTTTGCATAATGTTATTTTTAGAATAATAATAGCATCGTGTGATCATCACAGTTGTAATACTTGATGCATTTTCAAGTCAGTGTTTATTCAGTAATAACGGCTGATCAAATGTATTGTAAATGTATTATCTAGTTATTAAGTTACCAGTCATCAGGCACTATAAAAGTCCACATACAAGGTTCTTTTGTACATTATTAGTATATGAGGGTATATCATATTAAAGGACCTGATCTCAAACATAGTCTTTGATTAAGAGATTGACCAATAGAGATGGTTGTAACACCAAAGTTATTAACGTTTGAGTTTAAGATCTGTCTACACATTGTTAATGTTCAATCTTTAAATCTGAGCCAATTAGGGTCAGTGAATTTTCATCCATAATTCGGAAACTTGTCCGCAAATCTGACTGAATTTATCATAGAAAATCTTAAACAATACATCCGCAAACCTTTCAAAATCAAATTAGAAGTTTTAGATAACTATTTTTTATAAATCTTATTTTTTTTTTGTTTTGTTAATTCATGACAAAATATCTTAAAACTTTGAAACATTCATCAATTAAACTTGAACAAATCATTTACAAATGTTGAACACTTTACCTAAAATGTTTATAAAATTAACCACAAAGTTTGTAACAATTTGTGGATTCTGTGTTCAAGACTTGCTGATGATTACATCATCAACAATCTGCTAATTAAAGAAATTATCTACATAATATTGAATTATCTTTTTTACAAATACTGCACAATTCATCCACAGATCTTATAAAATTCATACCAGTAGATGTCCATCTCATTACAGACACGGGTCGGTCACAGGGCGGAAACAGTTCTGCAGGTGCCTCAAAAGATTACGCTGTAAGTTAAGTTTCAAATAAGTCATTTATATACTCTGTAAAGTGTTATGTAAGTTCACTAGGTCAGGAACTGTGTAATGGACTCAATGAGACTCACAAGTTTCTAGTACTTTAAGTTCTGTTTCTGATAATTGATTGTTTGTAGTTTTTGGAAAGTGCTCTAAAAAAAGAAAATTCCCACAGGTTCCTTGTATATACATAAGTACTAAACAAACCTGTGTTGAATGTTCTTCTACAATAGGTCATAAAAATGTCTTGTTCAGGATCAGTTCACATTTAGCTAGATCCTGGAAATACATGAGTTGCAGAGAAAATAGAGTAAACCAGTTCAACAATACGTAATAATTAATATGTTAACTATTGGTATATATAGGCTATACAATGTTAATATTGTCGCTAATGCTTTAACATAAGGGTTTTGCTCAATGAGTGTCAGGTCTATACACAGTTCTTAACCTGAAGTACTTGACTACTCTAATTAAAGACGGCCTTCAAACAGAAGGCTATGTTCTTATAACCTTTCAACCAATTACATTTTTTTGTTGACCAGTATAAGCTACACACGGTTAATACACCATAAGGAAAATTAGTAATTACATAAACCAACTCTTTTCCATTTTATACAAAAGTCTATTTTAAGTATTATAAGGTTCATTTTTTTAATTCATCATAAATTTTTAAAATTATCTATAATTTATTTCCATCCCATTACAGAAAGGATATCAAAGCGGCTCACACGACCATAGTCATTCGGGTGCGGGTAAATATTGCCACGAGTGTGGTATCAAATTTGTCTCATCTAAAATTAAATACTGCACAGAATGTGGATTTAAACGATTGGATTTATCTTAAAGATAGTCATTACACATTTTGTATATGAACAAAATACCATACCATGTAAAAAAATCAAGTTTTCTGCTGAAGTAAAACACTTTTATGGCCATATCAATTTGAGAGAAATTGTTTGCTTATGTCTGGCTTTGTTATCTCTATTAAGAAAACATTAAGGACAATTGCATGTTCTGAAAATTAAAAAATAGTGAGCGATAATTTATTATAAGGTTTTATTATACTAGACTGTTTGTAAACTATTTTTAAATTAACGTGTTAGAGAGCCGTTACATTAGCAGACATATTAATTATGTTCAGAAATAATGTTGGAAGAAATTATTCTCAATATCTTTATTCAAATAGATTTGACCATATGTAATGCTTTTGTAACTGTAACATAGTCAACCGTATATATGTAGTGTAAGTATGCATGGCTGCAAGCAAGTGTATAATTGAATAATTATGCAAGGAAGATTTAATTCGTTTACAAAAATAATTTATTGACACTATTGTAAATTACTTAGGGAACTATATCTCTCCTTCCAACATAATTTATAAAAGTGTGCCATATCATAGAGATTGACAAACTGATTGCATCATGACTTAATTTCTCTAACTTTATCACTATAGATAAAAAAAAACATACGTTTATGCGAAATGTTTCTTTTTTTTGGAACAATGTTGATGCATGAAATCCTTAACATGTCCTTTATGATGTTCTTTGGGACACAAATGTTTTAATTTATAGAACTATTTAAAGCCATTTAATATTTGTATTATTGTACTCTTTATCCTTTGTCCGTGATTGTTAGGTTAAGGGCTTAGATATAATACATGCATTAGGATAATTTTACATATATAAATGCTTTGTTTGAATACTTTTTAGCGTGTTGTTTCATGTATTTGAGGGTTTTGGGAGGTGTGCTGGACATACTGTGTGTTGTAATAATTGCATTTAATCACATTTAATTTCTTTCATTACAGACATTTCATGTTTTATTTCCATTTTTAAGCGGATTCGGATATATTTTTATACGTTCGCACTACATTTTGTTTCTCAATATCATCATTTGGCCAAGAATTGGTGTATTTTGTTCACAGGAACTCATTTTGATTATGTTTGATTCACGCTGCGTGAAGTTCTCTACAATAAGTGTGTGGAATAAATCTACATTCAAACCTCATTGGCTGTGGTAAAAAATGACCTATTTCTATTTTTCATTGTTAGTTTTTTTCGGAAACAAATAGTGTACTTTGGATGAAAAACAATAACATTAGAGCACAATTTCAATTTTAACTAAGAATAAATAGTTTTGGAAATGTATTGCGTTAATAACTAGTACTATTGATCTCAACTTAATGTAATTTTGTGTAGTAATCATTAAAAAAAGGTCATTGCTTATAACCTTCTGTTATTAGATAACTATTGTGTTATAATATTGTTATAACGAGCTATTGATATTGCTGAATATGTTTCTACAACTGTCATTATTGTGACTATCAGATTTAATTTTAAAACTTAATTTTGATTCCGTTTCTTTTGCTGTTACGAATATTAAATGTAAATGAGTTAATATCATATGTTAAGTATCATAATAACACTTTAAGGCTTATGGAGTAATGAATATTAGTTTGAAGAGGTTCTCACTGATTTTCCTGAAAAGAACCCCTCGAATGAAAGCTGACATAACAATCGGGTTTCTTTGTGATGTGCCATATTCACTTACTTTTTATGAATGTTTTGATTTAGTTTTGTTATTTACAACATGCAGTAAAACTCGGCTGTGTTTTGCCATAAATACAGTAATTCTATGAATGTCTAATTGGTACTTATGATTGTACATGTTACACAACGGGTCTGTAAGCATTAGAAAATTGAGCATGTGTATAGTAACCCAGGGCTAGTTCCCAAAATATTTTTCGGCGTCCTGATTTGTGTTAGCATTCAATTAGGATAAATAATTCCAATATCATGACTTCTATTATAGATGTTTTTATTATTTCTGTACAAGTAATGGTTCATTGAAAATACCCCAACATCTTTAATAGTAATGTAAGTAACAACGTTAATTAAAGAACTACAGTTTGTCTGCACGCATCTATATCCTAATGTACTAAATTATTTACTGTATGACATTTTTTTAGGGTGTCTAAATACTTTGGCAATTATAATACACTTTTCTTCCATTAACTACCCCCTGTATTAATCTTTTAACTGAAATAATTTATTAATGTGTTCGATACAGCTGCTTTCGTCATTGTGATACATATTGTCAAATAGAGATGAAAATACTTGTTAAACAGTTACAGTTCAATTCTGTATTTTTTAAATCTTCCCACTGAACATAAATGTAACAAACTTGTATTACCACATGAATAAATCACATGGAATGCAGTGTAGTATAATTTTCACAATTTCAGTACTCCTTATTTTATAAGGATGGTCATAATTAGAGAAACAATGTCTGTCTGTTGGATCTTGTGTACCTGAAATTGTGTATTTGTGTGTTCTTTTTGGACTATTATCTGCACTTTGTAGTTGTCATTCTTAGTTTAAATGGGAACATAACAGATGTTTTAATTAAACTTTTTTTTTGGAAATAGATGTTTTATTAATGAGAAATATTTGCGAACTTTTAAAAGACGTTTTCAGCATCTTTTCTACCATCATTTTTTAATTCGTTATTTTTACAGAAATAACAACACCCATGTTATTATTACAAAATCATCATCTTACCTTCAATATTGCAACTTGCACTGTTTCATGGAGGTCTATTTAAACCTTACGCATTGTGTTTGTGTATTGAAACTATATGTACTGTATGTATATGTTTATGAACTATATGCACTATGATGTTTGTATGCATGAAGTTTGACAACAGTTCAAGAAATTTATCATACTAAAAATGTTATTTAAGTGTGTGATATAGTTTGACTTTGCTTTGTTTATGACTTGCATGCTTATGTTTTTGTGATATATAAATTTTACATTTATTAATCAATCCTGTTTAAACTTAATTAAAAACATAATCTTAGCAAAATATAGGCCAATATTGAAATCGGATTCTAATGAGGTAAACACAATAGGTTAAGAGGTCAAATCAAAACAAAACTATTACCATTCTTAAATTCACATTAATTAGTCAATCTTTATGTAAATTGTTCAAACTGTACATCTTGACAATATCTAGGCCAAATAAGAGTCTGTATCAATTGAGATCAAACCCATGGTATTTTTACTAACCCTTTACAGTTAAGTGATTCTGTAAAGTGTGGAACAGTAATATTTATACAAAGTGATGGTAAGGTACGACAAATATATATGGCGAAAGTATCTTTTAATTTCGTACATTCAGTTGTAAGGAAATTTAAGCAATAAAACTGACCATTAGAAGAGTTGTTGAGCGTATGATATATTTGAAATATTCATCTTCATACACTGGGCTGTTATATTAAATCGAGACATGTTTACTATCATGTCATAAAATGGAGAACATTTACAGTGTGTATTTAGTGTAATATCATTTTCATTTTTATTTCTTACAACCATATATTCAACTGAGCTACGTTTTGAAATGTAATCTTGTATAAAACTATAATGTATGGAATATAAACTGTGAAAAAAAAATGTGCCTAATATGTGGAAATTTAGTGTGAACTGGAAATCATGTTTAAATATAATGTCCATATTTCAAGGATATTAGCAGTGAATTGTCACTTTGAGCTGATTCAGGAAACGAAGGGTTGCATATGTAACATCAAAAAACGAAGCCTAAATTGTAATCCGTTTACTCTGCATAGCTGATAGATTCTCCTACACATTAAAAAGCCACTAACACATACCAGATGACTCTACACAGTTTGTTCAAATAATTCGCCTGGCGTCATAACTTACAAGGGTCAAGTTTCTTATGTAGGCATATGATTTTGACATATAGAAAAATAACACAAAAAGTCTTATCCTGAGGACACAAGACTCAGATCATTGATATTTTTTAAATTAACCATTGTAAAGAAGTCCTCTACAACATTTGATGAACTTACTACTCTTAGGTCAAAACTGGCCAGGCCTAGAAGATTAAATTGGGGCATACAATACTACATAGCCAAAAACTTGTTTCATTATAACCGAAGGTCCAGAGGAGTATCTTAACATCGCATCATGGTCCACTGCAAAAAATCTTCACTTTATGTCACTTGGACCACAACCGGTCTCAAAACTGACCACGATGGGTGCAATATTATAATTTTCGTATATAGCATAATTACTTTAAAATCCTCTTATAAACGACAACGTTGTTATTTTTTGGTGCCTATCATCGTAATGATAAAATCTGGTATTAGAAGTTGTGATTTGTATACGTGTCATTATTAATTTTAAAGGGATTTTGTTCAGTTGTTTGTGCGATTAATAACACTATTTTATCTATTCGTAATTCAATTTGGTAGTTTTCATACAACCACGTTCTGGTTGTTGTATGTTAGATCCATTATAATAATGCAAGTGAACTTGTTAGAATTTTCGAAATGTCACTCGTACATTCAGTTTCGTTTGCATTTTAATATCACAGTTATAGTTGTAAAACATTATATAAAAAAACATATGCGACAAAATAATTTCTAAGCGTTATAATCAATGTTTTTTAATCATGGAGTGCCTTATGTGGGTCATTTGTTCTTTACAAATTTGTCATTAAGATTGCTAACTTCGATACTTGCCATATTGCTTTCTGTTTACCTAAGGTACAGAAGAATACGTATGCCTAATTTAACGTTATCTGAAAAACAGTGTTGGTTTTACGCGAGCGATATACCATACGTTGGATGGGCCCTTTAGCTTTAGATATACCATAGTCGTTCGCTCATGATATTGGTCGACCAAGAGCTCTTAGTATATAAGGACCTGATTTTCTTATTGGAGTCGGTCTGCATATTGCCGTCTTGAAAGTGATTACTACATATTTGTAGACAAACAAGTTCTTGCATTGAAAGCAACTTAACGAAACTTATTCAAAGTAATATAAATCAAAGGAAATTTTTTAAATAAATTATTGCACTTATGGTTCATAATTTGAATTGTGAACTGCTAATGACTCATACATCGAACTACCAGTGTATTTTCATATTGTACGGTACATTTCAATAAATGCATCCACTTTGGAACATTGAGAGGTTACAGTCGATCCAGTTATTAGACAACGCCCGGAGATCAACAGTGGACTTTTACTAAGTTTGTTAAAATCATGTAGCACCAAACCAGGGGTCTTGATGACTATTCTTATTAGCCAATTTTCAAAGTGAATAGTTCAATGATGCCCAGGGTTATCTAGTTTGAATAACAGTCTTATTATCAAACCAATTTGTAAGATATAATTAGGAATTCGCAAACCTTGTTAAGTATCTACCTGTAGGGTCTACATTCTTAAAAATAAATAGTATGAATAACAGTGTAATGCAATTTGTCGTTAAAATTGGATTGTGTTGTCTTTTATAGATGACTACTCTGACAGAAAGATGTATGTGCCAAGATTGGGAGATCGAACAACACGTCTAGCAGATGTAGATTTAGATGGACCTATTTTGGTAAATTGAGCTTTGTCTAAATATCCACTCGTTTTAAGAGCAAGTGTACACATGTATTAACTTCGTTAACAGACGCATCCGGTAGATATAGGCTCCAGTGTTTTATCCAGGAGTACAAAGGGGCATGGCGCATTACTTTCAAAAAGGGCATTTTAACGTGCAGTTTAAGCAAAAAGGGCAAAAACGTACAATGAATACCTGGTTTTGGGAGAAACATGTAATTGCATCAGATGCAGTTGTGGGAAAAACATAAATATATAAACAAGCACATTTAGTGGTAATTGATGCATTTAACTTACTTTAATTAATATTAATATATTTACCTTGCAATGTCCATTTAACTTCCATGCTGTTTCAGTAAAATGTACAGCACGACAAACATAATAAAGCAATATATGCATACGAATCTGATTTTACACAGATTCACTAACATATAAATGAAACCATGTTTGTCTTATCCCATTTTCCAACGATTATCTTGTCAATGTCAGATGTTTTAACTTTGCGAGTAAACTGAACACTAACAATTTACAAACACTCGTGTACGTGACATACATCCACTGATAAGATTACTCATAAATATGTTGTTGGTATCTAAAACGTGTTATGCATCGTCGATTATCAGAGGCATTTCATCAATCCCTTTCTAAATGTATGAATTCCATCGTTAATTCGATCGTTATTTGCCATTTTTGCCGAGTCACAATTTATTTTTTAATGTATAGTCCGCCATCTTGTTAAAATGATGTAAGCGACAGGTGCGCATAGCACTTTAAAATCGTATAATATGTCCGCTAATACGCGATTCGCATTTTGTTTAATTAGTATACGTAACAGTAATTCTTTCAATAATTAATTATCTTAAAGACGATAACGATACAGATACAACTGGTGTTTTTTTTTTAAATTTAATTACGCGTAAAAATAAATGTTTTGATATAACTGAATTATGCATGAAATGCACAATTTCTACGTGAATAACATCGAGGTTTTCATCAAGTCTCCAAAGTAACTGTGCACAATTGTAGCGTGGAGGAATACACATTACGGACCGATTAGTGTAACAAAGCCACTGAAATTATCAATTGATATTGACACATGGTTATTCACGCATGACGAATTCACAACCGCGCGAATCTTCGCTGATAATAGTCGGCTTAGAAGCTTGTTTAAAAGGCAATTAAGATGTTATCAATCTGGTCGCGCACGGCGGAAAACAGCGGGTGCTCATGAAAGGGCAGGGCGGCGGCCTTTGAAAAGGGCAGCGCGGCGCTGATTGGCTTTGAAAGGGGTAGCGGGGCGCTACAAAAAAGAGGCATGGCGCCGCGCCACGCTAAAACGGCCTGGATAAAACATTAAAGCGATACATATAATTGTCGATCACTGCTTCATGTGAGAGTTGTAGCATTGTTTATATGAACATGAATATAACATATACAAGATACAGGGAATAGGTTAATAATCGGAAACTTTACAACGCGGTCAATATTAGTATTGCAAATAATATCCATGTTTTAAAAATTAAGTAAACGATTGCATTGCTTAAGGGTCTTGCAGATGCTTTTGTTATGTATTGATCAGCATATACATTGTGTATACTAACAGGGACATTTAATATATACGAATGATGGCTACCACATGTTATAACAATATATGTAATGGTTGTATTACATGGGAAACAAGGTATAGCATGTGATACAAATTACATTATAATTTCCCGCGACAATTCTATTCATACGACACACGAACACTAACATGGTACCAGTTGAGTGTTATGGATAGATATTAGTGCGAGTAAATTTAATTTATTGGGGGCACGAACAAGTAAAAACAAGCATTGTGTATCTACAAAAAACTATATTACCAGACCACATCTGGCTTTGAAATTTTGGCTTTTGCTATAAGGAATATTGACTTTTGATTGGGTAACTTTATTTTACGAAATACTTTACGAAATTTCCGTTGATTTTTTAGTATTATTGGGGCTTTAATCGTAATTCCGATGTGTTAAATGGACATGAAATGTGATGTGTAGATAAAATACAATACGCATGATTTGCACATTTTAAAGTGATGAGGGTTTACTCCTCTTTTATGAACAATTATCTCAAAGCCTTCTTGACATCATGAAACAATATCCACTTGTGAAGGAAAGTCAATATTTTTTATTGTTTTGAATTTAAAACATGCTACACATATTAATAGAAAGGAATATGAGCTAAGAAATCTACCAAATATATCACAACTGTAGTATCACACACATTTTTTTCAGGGCTTTAAGACAACCTTTAGAGGTACACAGCACAGTAAAACAAAAGGTACGTTCATATAAGAAATGTTGTGAATTCTATTTATTATCATTATAACCGTGTAATGAATATAAGAGTGACAAAAAATGTATATTTTTATTTTGAAAAATCTTCATCGTTGAAAAGGTATTGGTGTGTTAAGAAGGAATTCAACATGTACTTAAATACACTTGCTGTGTTTGTTTTCAATCGTTATTTGTTTAATTAAAATATTAATTTTATTGAAAATCCACGACTGTTTTTACTTCGTAATGTATTACCTAACCTGAACTTATTATTTTCATTAGAAGGTATTCAAGAATGTTATTAAATACGCGGGTTTATTATTATTTAATTTTTGTTTAAATATTTTTTTTTTTTTAAATCAGTTACTGTTCTAGCTTATTAATATATAACCTAACCTAAACTTTTTTTGTTCATAAGAAGGAATCAAACAATGTGTAATTTACGCGAAACTTAAATATAACGTTGGCGCCTTATACATTTACGCATCTGACGTCATTTATTGTTATTGCTGATTTACGTAAATATCAGTTAAGTTTGAAATTGTTTTAAGAGTGACGCTTTTGCGAGTATGGACGAATTTATGTCGAGAATGGTCAACGAATACATTTTAAGACGCATATCTCGTTTGTACATATTGAACGGCGGAAGTCTTAACAATTCCCGACAATTCCGTATGGATAAGCAGTTCTTAACTCCGTGTGGAGAAACAAATTTCAACTTAGTCTGTGAAGGAACAACGCAAATGTGAAGAAGACTCAAGATTGAATGCATATGTGACCATTATGATAAAAAACGAAATGGCGTCTCACGGATCAAGAGAGTTTGACAGTGCGAAGCGTTCGCGTTCGACACATGTAGCAAATTTAACGAAGCTGTATACAAAAATGGAAGGAAATATGCCGTCATACGAAAATTATGAGAATGTTAAGCAGCTAAACAACAGATTGTGTAAGAAACTTGAGACATTAAAATGTTTTCATCAAGAGTGTGTAAGTTTTTTGTACAGACTAAGTAATGTGTGAAGATTTATCGAAATCTTTCGAAAGTTCTCGGAAGATTTTCGACAAGATCCAGGAGAGACGTTCACAGTGGCTGGTCGCTGATGAGAAGGCGCCTGATGACGAAGATATGTAATTTTCGAGCCGTGCAAGTACGACAGTGTCATCGAGGTCAAACTTTAGAAGTGCCAGAGCGAAACGTTTGCTTGTATAACACAAGCTGAGAACGCTACGGGAGAAACACAGACTCGAACAGAAACAGCGTGTACTTGAGCACAAACGCCAGTTGCTTGAGCACGAGAACGATGTAGAGGAAGCGCGGATCGAAGAGGCAATCTGGGAAGAAAAAAAAACAGAGGAAGGAATATAAGCCATCGGCGATGTGATGGCGCGGTCCAGTGGAGCAGACCGGATGTTTGGTGATGTTCCGGGGCGGTCCAGTGAAGAAAACCGGATGTCTGGCGATGTGATTTTCCGGTCCAATGGAGCAGACCGGATGTCCGACGTTGTGACGGTGCGTTCCGGTGGAGCAGACCGGATGTCCGGCGATTCGACGATGCGGTCCAGTGAAGTAGACCGGAAGTCCGGTGATGTGATGGTGCGGTCCAGAGGAGACGTTCCGGAAGTGGTGCACAATGGAGAAAACAGCTTACCAGACGACGTTTGTGACATTCGAGAAGTTAGTGATATTAGCAGGCCTTCTTATGTGACCCAGAATGCTACTTTCGGAAATCGTGATGTTCCGATGGCGTCAGCAGAAGCCAGGTCAGGTAAAACAGAACATATGTTGTATATTGATTCAGCATTCCACAAACTAGCCAGTACATTGCAAGAAGGTTTAAATTTGCCTAAACCCGAAATATTGACATTTAGCGGAAAGGCAATTGATTATTGTAAGTTCATTAGGAACTTTGAGGCTAATATCGAGTCTTAGATTAATGATGATATGTTAAGCTGATTCAATATTGTACCGGAGATGCTAAGAAGTGTATAGCAGATTGTGTTTTGTTAGAATGTAGCGAGGGTTACTGTAAAGCCCGAAGTATTTAGCAAAACCGGTATGGCAAGCCGCATGTAATTGCTGCATTTTGCATTCATAAATTAGTTACTGGTCCACACATTAAGGCTTCGGATTTTGAAGGTCTTTTATATATTTCTTTAGAGATGCAAACATGCGAGATAACCTTATTTCAGTAAGGATTCGTTTCGGATGTTGATAATACTGAAAACTTGAGAAAAATTGTTAAAACGTTTGCCAATGCATTTAAGAACAAAATGGGTTGACGTAGCACATGATAGTTTAGAGTCTGGTCGAGAACTATATTTCTCAGACGTAGTTAGGTTTGTGGACAAAAGATCTCAAGTTGCATGCTTTATTTATGGCAATGGATATGGACAATTCCCTTTTCAATTCCGATAAACAAAACTCAAGCATTTGCACTTAAACGAACTGCGACCGACAATTCCGAATTATTTAACCCGGAAATAGTGTCTACGGTTCACAAGAACTTCTATGTAGACGATTTTGTTAGATCTATACCGTCAGAAGAGAATGCGATTCACCTGGGATCTGATTTGAAGGCCTTGTTGAGTTAAGGTAGATTCAGACTAACCAATTGGTTAAGCAACTGCATGAATGTGTTGAATGCGATACCGGAATCGGAACGCGCTACGTTTGTTGTTCAGCTTGATCATGGTAACGCACTTCCGACTGTACGCGCATTAAGCGTCAAGTGGAATATAAACGAGGACGCGATAAGGTTTGAAATAAAACTGACTACAAAACCTTTGACGCGACGTGGCATTTTATCAATTGTGAGTTCGATATTCGACCCGCTTGGATAAGTTTCACCTGTGAAATTACACGCAAAAGCTAAACCCTACATTAATCGATGACCTTGTCCGAGTGGCTGGGAGGCAGCCTAATGTGGACACAGCGACGTATCATGTTATTCTCCCTAGCAACAATCACGTGACGATGCTGATAATTGGACATTACCATTTGATCAATGGTCACGTTGGGATGCAACAGGTGTTGGCGGCTACTCGTGAGAAATATTGGATTTATAGTGGAACGAATTTTGTAGGCGCTGATCGAGAAATGAGAAAGTCCGTTCATGAAATGAATTCTAGCAAATTAGAAAATTATATGCTCAACCGTGGCATTTAATGGAACTTCAACATTCCGTTTGCCAGTCACAAGGGTGGTGCATGGGAGAGGCTGATTAGGTCTACACGTTAGATTCTCAAGGCAATGGTTGGAGAACTTCTCACAGATGAAAAGTTAACTACGTTTATGGCAGAAGCAGAGAGAATCATGGATGATCGAGCTATTAATCAAGTGAGCAACGACCCAAAAGATCCTTCAGTTCTAATTCCCAGCATGCTTTTACGGGTGAAAACAAACGACAGTATTCCGATTGGTGTTAAGCACAAAGAGGACACGTACTCAAACCGTTGGTTGCGAAAAATTCATTATTTGAGTGACGTTTTTGTTGATTGTTATTCCAACACATACATTTCCGCATCTGACGTCATTTATTGTTATTAATGATTTACGTAAATATCAGTTAAGTTTGAAATTGTTTTAAGAGTGAGGCCTTGTCAAGTATGAAAGAATTTATGTCGAGAATCGTCAACGAATAAAATTTAAGACGCATATCTCGTTTGTACAAATTGAACGGCCGAAGTCTTAACAATTTGTACATGTAACAATGAAATACGCGGGCTGATTTAGTTTCGTGTCAGTGTTAACAAATACCTATATTCCTATACTTAATTGATCAATTTATTCATTTGTGGTTCGTTATTCTGAACAGTCACACGTTTAGTGGTTGAACCATAACATATTATACATGCGTCTCAATCGTGTTAACTCAAGAGCAAGTAAACTTTAAAAGTTCAAGAACGACATTCAGTGTATATGAATCACTAATGACGTATAGCATTGGACGAGAATCTCGTTCTTGTACTACACGAGAATTGACCTTTTATTGAGACCCAGCGCTTTCACCGAGGAGTATGGGAGTTGCACGCTACACATTGTCTGGTCATGCGAAATGATTATCTAAAATGATATTTAAATCCTCATTGGCATGCAAAAGTAACAACAATAGAAACTAAAATTTATCTTGAGAGTCTGTTTATATGCTTGCCGAAATGAAGTTGTTTAAATTATTCTTACAAATTTGAATTAGAAATGAATAGGAACAACCATTTAACAGAAACAAAAACTTGAGAGTTAGCTTTGCGATTTCCAAGTCAACTCGCCGAGACCAGCTTCATGTTGGCAATAGAAGATTCAGTTTAAACCCGATAAATGTGGTACAACCGTACATATCATACCGTCGATTGGTATTAAGGCCTCTTGTTCTTGTTCCAACGTATACATTATGAATTCACAACATCAACCATTATACCCTGAACGACAAATGCTTTCCTTATTGGAACATGCCAGCGGGTTTTGAATTTGCAACAACTGCTATTTGTTTACAGTAAGAGTTTCAGTTCGGCAAATACAGGATAACATCGGTCCTTATCGAAAAAAAAGTGTCAATTGTAAAGGGTTGACTAAAACCTTCTACGAATGAGTCTAAGTGCAATAAATCTTACCCCATGATAAAGTTGTAGTGTTGAAATATACAAATGTAAATATCTCATCGTCATTCATTTATGCTGGAATTACTGAAATGTACCTGGGCATTGCTGTTATACAAAACACGATGTGAGGTATTTGAGGTTTTTCGAGAGCAATTATTGTTATCACACAAAGTAAAAATTAACGATAATATTTTACAATTATAACAGATACACACAATAACATATAAACATTATAGCAGTAATTTGCTCGCATCATTCACTCAGTTCAAGTCGCAAGTGTCTGTGCATTTCAAAACGCAGTTGCATTAAAATATGATGTCTGTGTGTTGCGGATGGATTATTATAACAAAATATGCACACATGTTGGACTATATGGCTCGAATCTAACCGATGAGATTGCTCTGTATATTTCTTTAATAATGTAGAATATACTTGAATAACGCGATGTTTGAAATTAAATTTTGTAAGTTGAAAATTGCAGCCATCTTTGTTTTTGGTCGTTTGGTTTGGTGGAACAATAATTTAGTTTTAACAAAATCTGTGTACCACGTGTAATGCTGATTAAATATGAATCGAGGCATATAACGACATTTCGTCTTGTTAATCTGCTTTTGCATTGAATTGTTGAAGTCTATTTGGCGTGGCGCTGATATTTTAATAGTCACACTAAAGATTGTTTTTTATAAATATTGTGGGATAAATATAATACCATTTTAGTATCATAGTATAATATAAATTTATCCGACTCGTATCAGAAAAGCTTACATGGCGAGGCCTGCCTATCTTGAACTCTTTGGATAAATTCAATAACGCAATGATCCTATGTTAGTTTTCTCTATATTGTACACGCTATCTATATCCCATAACGGACAGACATATCACAAGTTATTATTTAAGTCAGTTATAATGAGGTGTACATAACTTTTTAAGTATTGTTTGCATAATGTTATTTTTAGAATAATAATAGCATCGTGTGATCATCACAGTTGTAATACTTGATGCATTTTCAAGTCAGTGTTTATTCAGTAATAACGGCTGATCAAATGTATTGTAAATGTATTATCTAGTTATTAAGTTACCAGTCATCAGGCACTATAAAAGTCCACATACAAGGTTCTTTTGTACATTATTAGTATATGAGGGTATATCATATTAAAGGACCTGATCTCAAACATAGTCTTTGATTAAGAGATTGACCAATAGAGATGGTTGTAACACCAAAGTTATTAACGTTTGAGTTTAAGATCTGTCTACACATTGTTAATGTTCAATCTTTAAATCTGAGCCAATTAGGGTCAGTGAATTTTCATCCATAATTCGGAAACTTGTCCGCAAATCTGACTGAATTTATCATAGAAAATCTTAAACAATACATCCGCAAACCTTTCAAAATCAAATTAGAAGTTTTAGATAACTATTTTTTATAAATCTTATTTTTTTTTTGTTTTGTTAATTCATGACAAAATATCTTAAAACTTTGAAACATTCATCAATTAAACTTGAACAAATCATTTACAAATGTTGAACACTTTACCTAAAATGTTTATAAAATTAACCACAAAGTTTGTAACAATTTGTGGATTCTGTGTTCAAGACTTGCTGATGATTACATCATCAACAATCTGCTAATTAAAGAAATTATCTACATAATATTGAATTATCTTTTTTACAAATACTGCACAATTCATCCACAGATCTTATAAAATTCATACCAGTAGATGTCCATCTCATTACAGACACGGGTCGGTCACAGGGCGGAAACAGTTCTGCAGGTGCCTCAAAAGATTACGCTGTAAGTTAAGTTTCAAATAAGTCATTTATATACTCTGTAAAGTGTTATGTAAGTTCACTAGGTCAGGAACTGTGTAATGGACTCAATGAGACTCACAAGTTTCTAGTACTTTAAGTTCTGTTTCTGATAATTGATTGTTTGTAGTTTTTGGAAAGTGCTCTAAAAAAAGAAAATTCCCACAGGTTCCTTGTATATACATAAGTACTAAACAAACCTGTGTTGAATGTTCTTCTACAATAGGTCATAAAAATGTCTTGTTCAGGATCAGTTCACATTTAGCTAGATCCTGGAAATACATGAGTTGCAGAGAAAATAGAGTAAACCAGTTCAACAATACGTAATAATTAATATGTTAACTATTGGTATATATAGGCTATACAATGTTAATATTGTCGCTAATGCTTTAACATAAGGGTTTTGCTCAATGAGTGTCAGGTCTATACACAGTTCTTAACCTGAAGTACTTGACTACTCTAATTAAAGACGGCCTTCAAACAGAAGGCTATGTTCTTATAACCTTTCAACCAATTACATTTTTTTGTTGACCAGTATAAGCTACACACGGTTAATACACCATAAGGAAAATTAGTAATTACATAAACCAACTCTTTTCCATTTTATACAAAAGTCTATTTTAAGTATTATAAGGTTCATTTTTTTAATTCATCATAAATTTTTAAAATTATCTATAATTTATTTCCATCCCATTACAGAAAGGATATCAAAGCGGCTCACACGACCATAGTCATTCGGGTGCGGGTAAATATTGCCACGAGTGTGGTATCAAATTTGTCTCATCTAAAATTAAATACTGCACAGAATGTGGATTTAAACGATTGGATTTATCTTAAAGATAGTCATTACACATTTTGTATATGAACAAAATACCATACCATGTAAAAAAATCAAGTTTTCTGCTGAAGTAAAACACTTTTATGGCCATATCAATTTGAGAGAAATTGTTTGCTTATGTCTGGCTTTGTTATCTCTATTAAGAAAACATTAAGGACAATTGCATGTTCTGAAAATTAAAAAATAGTGAGCGATAATTTATTATAAGGTTTTATTATACTAGACTGTTTGTAAACTATTTTTAAATTAACGTGTTAGAGAGCCGTTACATTAGCAGACATATTAATTATGTTCAGAAATAATGTTGGAAGAAATTATTCTCAATATCTTTATTCAAATAGATTTGACCATATGTAATGCTTTTGTAACTGTAACATAGTCAACCGTATATATGTAGTGTAAGTATGCATGGCTGCAAGCAAGTGTATAATTGAATAATTATGCAAGGAAGATTTAATTCGTTTACAAAAATAATTTATTGACACTATTGTAAATTACTTAGGGAACTATATCTCTCCTTCCAACATAATTTATAAAAGTGTGCCATATCATAGAGATTGACAAACTGATTGCATCATGACTTAATTTCTCTAACTTTATCACTATAGATAAAAAAAAACATACGTTTATGCGAAATGTTTCTTTTTTTTGGAACAATGTTGATGCATGAAATCCTTAACATGTCCTTTATGATGTTCTTTGGGACACAAATGTTTTAATTTATAGAACTATTTAAAGCCATTTAATATTTGTATTATTGTACTCTTTATCCTTTGTCCGTGATTGTTAGGTTAAGGGCTTAGATATAATACATGCATTAGGATAATTTTACATATATAAATGCTTTGTTTGAATACTTTTTAGCGTGTTGTTTCATGTATTTGAGGGTTTTGGGAGGTGTGCTGGACATACTGTGTGTTGTAATAATTGCATTTAATCACATTTAATTTCTTTCATTACAGACATTTCATGTTTTATTTCCATTTTTAAGCGGATTCGGATATATTTTTATACGTTCGCACTACATTTTGTTTCTCAATATCATCATTTGGCCAAGAATTGGTGTATTTTGTTCACAGGAACTCATTTTGATTATGTTTGATTCACGCTGCGTGAAGTTCTCTACAATAAGTGTGTGGAATAAATCTACATTCAAACCTCATTGGCTGTGGTAAAAAATGACCTATTTCTATTTTTCATTGTTAGTTTTTTTCGGAAACAAATAGTGTACTTTGGATGAAAAACAATAACATTAGAGCACAATTTCAATTTTAACTAAGAATAAATAGTTTTGGAAATGTATTGCGTTAATAACTAGTACTATTGATCTCAACTTAATGTAATTTTGTGTAGTAATCATTAAAAAAAGGTCATTGCTTATAACCTTCTGTTATTAGATAACTATTGTGTTATAATATTGTTATAACGAGCTATTGATATTGCTGAATATGTTTCTACAACTGTCATTATTGTGACTATCAGATTTAATTTTAAAACTTAATTTTGATTCCGTTTCTTTTGCTGTTACGAATATTAAATGTAAATGAGTTAATATCATATGTTAAGTATCATAATAACACTTTAAGGCTTATGGAGTAATGAATATTAGTTTGAAGAGGTTCTCACTGATTTTCCTGAAAAGAACCCCTCGAATGAAAGCTGACATAACAATCGGGTTTCTTTGTGATGTGCCATATTCACTTACTTTTTATGAATGTTTTGATTTAGTTTTGTTATTTACAACATGCAGTAAAACTCGGCTGTGTTTTGCCATAAATACAGTAATTCTATGAATGTCTAATTGGTACTTATGATTGTACATGTTACACAACGGGTCTGTAAGCATTAGAAAATTGAGCATGTGTATAGTAACCCAGGGCTAGTTCCCAAAATATTTTTCGGCGTCCTGATTTGTGTTAGCATTCAATTAGGATAAATAATTCCAATATCATGACTTCTATTATAGATGTTTTTATTATTTCTGTACAAGTAATGGTTCATTGAAAATACCCCAACATCTTTAATAGTAATGTAAGTAACAACGTTAATTAAAGAACTACAGTTTGTCTGCACGCATCTATATCCTAATGTACTAAATTATTTACTGTATGACATTTTTTTAGGGTGTCTAAATACTTTGGCAATTATAATACACTTTTCTTCCATTAACTACCCCCTGTATTAATCTTTTAACTGAAATAATTTATTAATGTGTTCGATACAGCTGCTTTCGTCATTGTGATACATATTGTCAAATAGAGATGAAAATACTTGTTAAACAGTTACAGTTCAATTCTGTATTTTTTAAATCTTCCCACTGAACATAAATGTAACAAACTTGTATTACCACATGAATAAATCACATGGAATGCAGTGTAGTATAATTTTCACAATTTCAGTACTCCTTATTTTATAAGGATGGTCATAATTAGAGAAACAATGTCTGTCTGTTGGATCTTGTGTACCTGAAATTGTGTATTTGTGTGTTCTTTTTGGACTATTATCTGCACTTTGTAGTTGTCATTCTTAGTTTAAATGGGAACATAACAGATGTTTTAATTAAACTTTTTTTTTGGAAATAGATGTTTTATTAATGAGAAATATTTGCGAACTTTTAAAAGACGTTTTCAGCATCTTTTCTACCATCATTTTTTAATTCGTTATTTTTACAGAAATAACAACACCCATGTTATTATTACAAAATCATCATCTTACCTTCAATATTGCAACTTGCACTGTTTCATGGAGGTCTATTTAAACCTTACGCATTGTGTTTGTGTATTGAAACTATATGTACTGTATGTATATGTTTATGAACTATATGCACTATGATGTTTGTATGCATGAAGTTTGACAACAGTTCAAGAAATTTATCATACTAAAAATGTTATTTAAGTGTGTGATATAGTTTGACTTTGCTTTGTTTATGACTTGCATGCTTATGTTTTTGTGATATATAAATTTTACATTTATTAATCAATCCTGTTTAAACTTAATTAAAAACATAATCTTAGCAAAATATAGGCCAATATTGAAATCGGATTCTAATGAGGTAAACACAATAGGTTAAGAGGTCAAATCAAAACAAAACTATTACCATTCTTAAATTCACATTAATTAGTCAATCTTTATGTAAATTGTTCAAACTGTACATCTTGACAATATCTAGGCCAAATAAGAGTCTGTATCAATTGAGATCAAACCCATGGTATTTTTACTAACCCTTTACAGTTAAGTGATTCTGTAAAGTGTGGAACAGTAATATTTATACAAAGTGATGGTAAGGTACGACAAATATATATGGCGAAAGTATCTTTTAATTTCGTACATTCAGTTGTAAGGAAATTTAAGCAATAAAACTGACCATTAGAAGAGTTGTTGAGCGTATGATATATTTGAAATATTCATCTTCATACACTGGGCTGTTATATTAAATCGAGACATGTTTACTATCATGTCATAAAATGGAGAACATTTACAGTGTGTATTTAGTGTAATATCATTTTCATTTTTATTTCTTACAACCATATATTCAACTGAGCTACGTTTTGAAATGTAATCTTGTATAAAACTATAATGTATGGAATATAAACTGTGAAAAAAAAATGTGCCTAATATGTGGAAATTTAGTGTGAACTGGAAATCATGTTTAAATATAATGTCCATATTTCAAGGATATTAGCAGTGAATTGTCACTTTGAGCTGATTCAGGAAACGAAGGGTTGCATATGTAACATCAAAAAACGAAGCCTAAATTGTAATCCGTTTACTCTGCATAGCTGATAGATTCTCCTACACATTAAAAAGCCACTAACACATACCAGATGTTTAATACTGCTAAGATACTAATCTTATTTTCTTTTATGTTGCAGCACATTCTTTATAGTTTTAAAAATAAACTAGTTTTATTTGTTATCTGTTTAACTTGTAGTACGGCATATATATCTAATAAAGTACTTATGGGGTTTGATACATATTTGAAAATGTACAGATGTGACATGTTAAACGTATATTATTACTCCGTTTACAATAACCACATTTTACGGTTTGTATATCAAGTGAATATAAAGACGTTTTTCATATGTAAAAGACCAAAAGGCCAAGCACTCAAGTTGACAATATATGCGAACAGTGTTTATACAATTAGTACAAGTCTGTTTGCAAAAATATAATGCGTTCATCATTTAATATTGGGTCTAGCCATGGTATTATACAAAGCATATCTAATACGTTTTACTCACATACTAGTATATATATCATTTGAAATTAACTTCCGACTATTTTGTCCTCAGATTACTCAGCTATTGCTTGCAGACTAATAAAAGAAGGATTCACAAAGAATCATATTGAATACTTATTAACTACTTCGTATTTTACGTTTTTACGACTAAAGTGTGTGTAAGGTACAACATGACAATGTTTAGTATAGATCAAAGAACATATTTTACGTAATTAAACTTATAAAATGATGCTTCGTGGATTGAAATAATTGCATTTCATGAATAGTATTCGCGTTTAGTTGAGCTTCACGATTTTTGTATGCAGACACATTTATAATGAATGTTTAATGTTTTTTTTCTTTTTTATGTATATATTTTTGTGTTTGTGTATACGTTTATCAATACTGCTTCTAAATAAAAGTTCGGCGTTTGTGATAAATTTCGGTTGACATATCTAGCGGACAGTTATATATTCAACTTCCTTATAATGCAAAGAAACGGTAATTATTGTTTTTACAAAGTGTTTCACTTTTGAAAACGCACTAAAACCGTAAGTTGTGTGCCATTATTTATAAAATGCCATTCTGGTATAGCGTTTATTGACATGGTCACAGCCGCTTGATGTCATATGAATGATGAAACCTTGTAAAGACAACATGTTTTAGTTTTCGTGAAACACACAATATGTATTAATTAATTGGGTTACAATGTTTTGAACAGTACCTTAAACGTCTATTTGTAGGTCAGATGACAAGTATCTTCATAGAGGTGTATTAATGGTCAAAATGGAATGAAGTACTGTAGTGTAGCAATGATTTTATTGATAATAAACGATTTCATACACGATTGCCAATTGTTTAGGAATAATTGATGTATGCTAAAGTATTCAGTTTTTTATATTATATATAAGTTGTTGTTGTTTTTTTTAATTTGGAGTGAACATTTGTAATGCATTATGTATTTTTAGTGTTTGGGTCTTAAATAAAATAATAACTATCTATATTGTTTCTTAACTTAATGTGTATCGAGGGAATAGTATTGCTTGTTATACAAGAAATTATATACCCCATATAACAATTAAGTGTATGTGTAACATGCAAACATATTTGAGGCAGCTGAATAATGTCTTATAATATTCAAGATAAAGTAGTCCTCTAAAATGTCGAAGCCTCACGTTAATCATGGGAAAATAATTATTCTTATTGTTTGAAACATAATTAATATGGCGGATTATTGAACACCCCAACAACAACACATTTAATGCTTAAATATTTAAGAACGGGATGTGGTTATTTAGATGTATCAATTTTGTGATTTAACCTTGGGAAAGTATGTCGTTCGAGCACCATTTAATCGGAGTCCATTAACCGTTCAATGGATGTGCTTCTATTCTGTACTGATTCTGTTGAGCAATCGGTCACTTCCAAAACAATGCAAGACATCTTACTGGTAACAAGATTCGTTGAGTTTCATCATGTTCTTATTTTAATACGCACACACAATAAATGAAAAGGATGTCAGCTTTATCTTCCTCATTTACCATGCCAGTGTGACATTGACCTTTTTCGTTGTATGACCGACTGGTGCTTCATCCTTGCTACAATATGATAAACCGTGTATGTGTCTTGAAAACCCATTAAATAGCATATCAGATAAAAAACGGACATTCAAATGCATGTTCAACAATGGTACCTTCAAGTGTGTGACATTTTCTTTTAAACTCGTAGCACATGGGATTCAAGTTTTATTTAAAATAAGGATCATTGAAAAGGCATATGAGATATGGAAGGAACATGAATGTAGTATCGAACATTTGTCCTTCTGTAACATTGACCAAGACCCGGCGTGACTTACTCATGAACGCGCAGCACGAAGCGTTAAGCAAAAATCTTACGATACCTTGGCTGCGATTTCTTTGATAAAACGGATGACAGCACTTTCGATAAGCGTACGACCTAATATTACGACACTGTTGATAAAACGGCCTCTAGATGCATATCAATTACACCCTGGAAAATTGACTATTGGATTTGTTAAAAGAACATTTATAAACGGACAAAACAACATTATTATGTATTTAAGTATATAGTTTTGTGTCTCAAAGATATAGAAAATTCTCTCGAATTTGTGTGAGCTGTGAGATATTTTTCCAACTAGTTTGATACCTCACAAGAACACTCGTCTGGTAATATATCAATAACATACATATATGGAAAAATTATACTGTCCATATCTTTATACAACTCATGATGGTTTCACCACTACCTTACGTTATGCTGGAGTGAAGGTCTTTCGGTTCGATATATTCGGAAAGGCTATGTGCCACGATAGCCAATGAATTGTGAACTCGACGCAAGGACTGGTAGCAAAACGCAAGGAGACATAAAGACAGAGGCTTTGATCGTCGAAATCAGGTCGAAGCAAATTGAAAATGTGCACCCCGTATCCCCGTATTTATGTGGTACCTTACGCTGTTCGCAATCGTGATTTGTTGTTGTTATAAACAAATATTCTTGGCAATTCTTTGTCGAAGCAAGGGCACGCAGCTGGCTTAGTTCTCACTATTCGGCAGTCGGTTTGTTTCTCATTAAAAGAATACTTCTGTATTCCAAGATATATATGGAAATCCAATGATGTGCAAGAGTAATCCCATTGATCATTCAAAACTCTATAACTTCAACTATTACACTTAGTTTAAATCTTATTTATGAATGGCTTGTTGCTGTTGTTGTGTGTTGCATTTTATATAACTAATATTAGCCAGTGCATTGTATTACTGACTCAAAGAAACGAGTCAATGTGTATTGTGATTCAAGAATCATAGCAATACTTGAATATATAATGCAATAGAGGAATATTGAATATGATCTGAGGCTAATATTAGGTTCTGTTGTATTCAATTTAATAGACACGTATAAAAGGCTGATATGCTAATTCAAGAATACAATACAACGTAACATACATAACATACAACATAACATACACATATCTTGCACATCGTTTGTTATTTTGGAGTTGTTCAATGTCGTTTCTATGTCATCATTTTTGAAGATGATTGGTAGGAGTGACTACAACTCTGTTTGAATTTTAGTATTTTTTGTTTATATATATGTTAGATATGTTCATACTCTTCGCATTCTTCATGGAGCTTTATTTAAGTAAAGCCTGTTGATTGACAAAATTAGGTTGGATCGTCAGCAAATCGTGATTGCTTAGTTTCTACACAATGAAAATGGGATATACCTTGCACTAGATCGTTAAATGATATTTGTTGAGATAAAAACCCAATGCATTTGATAAGTAATGCGGTAGATAACGAGAATAATTACTCTTCATTCTATATTTCAGCTATAAGCAAAAATAAAACAATATAAGTCAAAAGGCTGTTTATATTGTAAAAGAATAGTTTTATCAGAGATTCAGTGAAGTCCATTCCTTCTAAACAGTATAACATAAATTAATGACCTAACGCGTTTAAAGGCTTCTCGAAGTCAGCCAATATTTCCAGAACCTGATGGTCGGATTTATTACAAAAAATGTTATATATTTGCATTAATCGAACGTTTTCCTCAATATTTATCCCTTAACAAAGCCTGACAGAAAACTTGAAATAACAGATGGTAATGTTTTGAAATTAAGTGCGCAATACAGTGTGGTGCAATTTTATAACCGGTATAAATAGTACCAGTTTTAAAGTGAGTCTACGTTTGTACCTGGTTTTGTTATTAATGAAATAGTTCCTCTTTTCTGTAAAACGACAAAATATTAAAAACTTAAAATATGTTCCGTTTTAAAAATGTTTTACTGTGAATGAAGTGTGTACTATTACAGAGGATTTAAACACTTTGGAGAGTTTAGTTCGGTACATAGTAAACAGACAGCAACATAAGTGAAAGGGAAGTAACAGTTGGACATAGTTGGTTAAACTAGGCAACCAAATTGTTCGCCATTACCTCGTTCAGTTGGTAGGAATTGACATACTTCTTCTTCTGACGCGGATCATGATAAAACGTTCAAAATAGTCTAATGCTAATTCAAATTGAGTCAAAGGGTCACTTCAAGCGTCTCAGAGCATACAGTATAATTTCGTATCCATATACGGTTTGCAATCGACCATGTTATGAGCCTCGTACTGCGAAAACTTGGTTGGCGCAACGTGTAGTTCCAGATTAGCCGGTGCAGTCAACTTTTATTGAATTTTTCTTTTAAATGATGTCTCCTCTACCAAAATCCAGTGTAGATGAAAGTGTTGTCCCTGGTTAGCCTGTGCGGACTGCACATAATAATCTAGGACGACACTTTATGCACATGCAATTGCCAAATGTTCCTTTAATTTGGCTATAATCAACTGGGAATGGATACTATAATGTCATATGAGATAAACTCATTTCTCGGATATTGGTTATTACACAATTTGAGCACAACCCTATTTAAAGATTAGATCATATAGAAAGGATGTATATACAGATATATAAGTGTGTGCTCAATCTCCAAGTGCGTCTCAAAACTACCGAATCTGTAACAACAATTGATGATATCCACTTAAATGAAAATCGTTATATCTTTGCGGGAGTTTGCACGTTTGTGTTATAAACCATATTCTCTCTACAAGCTAAATTGGCATTTACGTATTGGAACTTCAGTCAAGGAAGCTGAATGTTTTCCAATATGTTCGACACGCCAATATCTTGGACCAGTCCCAAGTTACAGACATTATTAGGCCGTAAACCTATTATGTATCCTTGATTAATTCATACCTGTTTGATAAGAAGGGCATTTGGATCAATGGATTTATTGTTTTATGTCATCTTATTGACATTTATTCTACGTTGTTGTATATTGTTCATACATTATTTATGATTGCACGTTGCAATTTGACGGTGTATACTGCACGAGCCACTCGCGTGTTATTCGTTACTTACCAGGACATTGAATAATTGTATTATAGTTTTATTCATTTGAGTAATACGGTACATTTTGTTACTACACGTGGGTAACTTACGTCTAGTATTTAAAGCGCTGAAGGCACTGCAGCTGTTCGCTCTTTGAATGTATTTAATACTACTTACAGTCACAGGACATGAAGTTCGACTTGTTTACGTAGGCCAATCCAACGGCCTCGAAAAATGCAAACACTAATGTAATTTACTTTTAATTGTCTACAAAAAATTGTTTTCGCAAAAACTTCAAGGAGGAAAATGTAATTAATTTACAATCTCTCATATTTTTTATACAGGATTGACACAAACTCAACTTATGATTACACAGATGAAAAAAGATATTCAACGTATAAATTCAAGTTACCATTACCGTTCGTCATGCTATCTCTTATCAGTGGATAATATATTACTCCATGGGGCGTTTATGGCGATAACGCGTAGAATAACGTATATAGTTCTCCTTTAAAGTGTGTGTGTGTAATTCATAAGTTTATTTACAGGTCATCGCTGAGTCTTCACGACAACATTTTGCGCAGACTTGCCCCTGTGACCTTTTCAGGGGAAAGTTTTAATTTTGAGCCACCGTTTGTCAAATTAAACATGGCTGCCCGGGTAATCGCCACAAAAATAATTTGACCTTAATGTGAACTGGTAGACAATTTAAAGACAATTCATGTCGGTTTTCCGTTGAAAGGACAAGAGTACTCCGCCAAGGGAGCGCTGACAATTAACAAATACCTTATTCCCGCTCCTCAGGCGCTGCGACGCCTTTATGGCCTCTCTAGACGTAAACAGCCGTTGACCCGAACACCAGAACGGTTTCCCCAGCACATTCAGCGTTCTGAATACCGCCGTCGTAAGCCACTTCCATTATCTTCATAGGGCCACCCCCTTGAAATCCTGGTCTGCGTTTCTCCCAAATGTCCGGTCCGTCCTCTACGCTGCCAGAGCCGCTGCCCCGATGCCACCGTCCCTTTTCCGGTGATGTAGTGAAACCACTATCCACCATACAATTACCATTCCGCTTGGCGATTTTTCCAAGTTCTGGGAGTCAGCGAAGTCAGCGGGAGAGGACGTCCGGCTCGAAGGATGACGGTACCCGCTGGATTTACCCGCGACGTGCGCGCTCCTGCTGCTGAACGAGCTCTTTTAAAGCAGGGAATACTGATGAATTTATAAAGCAACCGTGATTTTTTTGACAATCGACATTTTCTTTTACATTTTTAACTTTAATCGCCAGCTAAATGATTTAATCGACATTGGCGATTTTGACGATCGGAAACCCTAACATATAATGGCCTGACTTTGAAATAAAGTTTTTTTTTTTTTTAAAATTAAATTTTAACAAGGTTAAAATTGTTGTTGTTGTTTTTTGTCACTTTTTAGTCGCATATTCACCGCATGCCATGTGTGTTATTATTGCACGTATATTCAAACAAAACGTAAATGTTCGTAAATAAAAATTATACAACGGGAGATTACATCATATGTGTCCTCACATGGCTTATTATGAGTTTATTTTTTCACCATCGAAATATATGGAATTTAATATTTGATTAACACGCAGTTTCCTTTCGACACATTCAAATCATACGTTCAGGGCCACGTCATGCGAACATTATTCTTATGGCGCTTCGGTGAGCGCACCTGCGCATCTGGTCAGAAGCGCTATAAATCACGCACGGTTTCGTGGTCTCATTAGGTATCTCCTGACCAGACTGTGAGATGCGATGGCTGGACAATAGCTACGCTGGCCGCATATGAAATAGGACCCTTTTTCGCAATACGCGGGTCTTTACAAATATCTTTGTATATTATAAATGAAACATTTTAGCACAATACTTATCTATATAAAATTGAAGTGAAACTGTGTTATTAATAGCAAACTGGCAGATTTCGGTATCCTATATAGTCTTTCATAAACGATTTCCATACCGACAGACCGAGTACGGCAAACAGTTGTGGTCAGATAATGAAACGATCCGTTTTATCATGACACTATACTTTTTCGGTAGTTTTTGTTCCCTCATCTTGACAGCAATACTGTGTTATCAACGTTTATCGATAGTCCATTATGTATTCCCCGGACGATTTAGTCACCGAATACCAATTTAAAATGCGCAGTATATTTTAAACATATATCAAACACAATAATATCGAAAATGATCAAAACAAACCTTTTTGTTGTTTTCTCTTGAATTTAAGCGAATATGGATAAATTATTTCCGATGTCACGATTTTTCTTAATTAACATCGTTTTACTTATCATTATGAAACAATAATGAACTGAAATATGCGTATTTAAATAAAACATTTTTTTTTGCTTTAAATAATGGAATAATGATTATATTGATCACTTTAGTTTGTATTTTAGAGTTCATTTTAAAGTCCCGCTGTGTCTACGCGAATGCCTCTATTGGCTGACCTGCCCCTGTGACCCTTAAAGCCCAGTCTCACTATTACATTTTGCGATGCCGGTGGAGCCCCGGTTCGTGATCCGGGGTCTACCGGGATGAACCGGGGCTCCACCGGGGCTCCACCGGGAACGTCCGGGATGAACCGGGGACAACCGGGGACAACCGGGGCTCCACCGGCAAACTATTAAATGTTTAATACCTCCGGCATGAACCGGGAGTCACCGGGACGTACCGGAAACGTCCGGGATGAACCGGGGACAACCGGAGCTCCACCGGGGCTCCACCGGGAACGTCCGGGGTGAACCGGGGACAACCGGGGCTCCACCGGGGCTCGACCGGGAACGTCCGGGATGAACCGGGGCTCCACCGGCAAACTATTAAAATGTTTAATACCTCCGGGATAAACCGGGAGTCACCGGGGCTCTGCCGGTACGCCACCGGCTTTCACCGGGGCTCCACCGGTACGCTACCAGCTACGACCGGGACTCGACCGGTACGCTACCGGCTACGACCGGAACTCGACCGGGGCAATACCGGCTACGGCCGGGACTCACCGGGGCGTCACCGCGATAAACCGTTGCTCTACCGGGGCTGACCGGGCATCTGCCGGGATGTAAACCGGGGCACTTCCGGGGCAGACCCGGGAATATGTGACCGCACTAAAAAAATAACCTTCGATCATCCCGGTAGTCGCCGGTCGACCGGCTATGTCAAACCGGGATGAACCGGGGCTTCACCGGCAATAGTGAGACTTGGGCTTTAAGGACGTACGCGGCAGTTACGTTTCACGCAAATTTGTTTTCACTGTAACACCGGTTGCGCAATAAGTGTATGCGTTTTCGGATACTTCAACACCGGTTGCGCAATAAGTGTATGCTTTTACGGATATTCGAATCAAAACGGGATGGATATCAAATTGGAATAACATCAACAAATCAACTATTATGAAGCAAAGAAAAAATATTTAACAATATATGACCTATAAACTGCACAATAAGAATCGACCATAATCTCTAAGACCACGCAAATATTTTTATACCGTTACTGTAACGGCAAGCATTAGTCTTAATACGGGAAAATTGGCGATACATCCTCATAATTGGAGATGTTTGTGTCGAAACTAAGACTTATCAAAAAAGAATAGCTTTCCTGCGCATACAGACAGTTATTCTCAATTCTTTTTTAATTTTAATTTCTCACACATTTACTAAGTAAATCAAGTTTCACACGGTGTTGTTTGATATAGTTTATTACATAGAATCAATGATGAATGAATATCATTTATTCACGACGCTCTAATACTTCTGGTTAAAGTGCGTGTGGGGTTGCATCTTGCTCGACGTGCAACTGGATACACGCGAATATTATTGTGTTTTTCGTTCGCATATCATATTTTACTCTGATAAATTTGATTAGNTGGAACACGGGAAGTCAGTTTACAGCATCGCCCTTCCTTCTATCCCGTCGTTCATTACATCAGTATCCTGTATTAAAATTGGAGAAAACTGGGCCATCCACTAGTTTGTCTACTAGTGTTCCAGCCCCGCCAGATTTATGTAAGCACGCAAGGACGCCATTGCAAGACAAAAAATGAAAGATTGCTGCAGTGCAAAAATCCAGAAACTAGAAAGGACAATAATTACCGAAAATACAAATAGATTAGAAACAATGATTAATGAGAAAAATGATGAAGTTTTGGATGCCATGACCAAAACGCTACAATACCAACAAGAACTTTTTAACACCTATCTAAACGTGAAGAAAGAAGACCAAACCTTGAACAAGAGCTGTGTTTGTCAGAAACACAATGCCTTCTATTGTTTTTGTTTTTTTATTTTTGACCTTGAAATGTGCAGCTCCATGAGATACACATGCATGCCAAATATCAAGTTGCTATCTTTAATATCGCAAAAGTTATGACCAAGGTTAAAGTTTTGTGAAAGACACACACAATGACAGACAGACAGGCCAAAAAACAATATACCCCCTCTACTTTGAAGAAGGGGGCATAAACACTTTCTGATTAAGATCTCAGAAACCACCCTGGAAACTTTCAACAAAATGAGCATTCGGAAATAATTTACAAATAATTTCGCCTGCGTATCAGGCCCAATTCTGCCGCTCCAGACGAGGCAATCACAGTGAGTAGCCCCTGGAGGGTCCACCATGGTCAGGCCCCATTGTTGACCATGAATGGGTAGGCATGAAGTATGGTATGATGTCCGTGTGGAGTAAAACGACTAGACCAATGATGAACAATTAAATTTCATTTAATATGGATTTTTTTTCTTGTGTTTTATTTGTAAACAATGTATATAAATATTTTATTTATGTGTGTGACTGGACTTAATATTCCCTGCGAATTGGATTTGCGTTTGTGACGGGATTTAATTTCATTAAAAAATAATTGCTTATTTGATTCATTCACCAGATTCATTGTACAATAATATATGATTTTAATTGAAATAATTCTAGCTAGATTGATCTTTTCAAGTATTCTTGGACTTTTCAAATGTTGTATGAGAAAAGAGACATTAAATACACTACTATTATTTTATATTTGCATTAATTTGTATAATGAATGAATTCTTATGTTTAAGGACCATTTCCAAAAATGATGAAAGTATGAATTTTCGAACATTTTTCAACAAAAAAGTATTCAGTATTACATATATATATTTAGGCTGTATTCATTATCTTATTTGTTTTTCCTCTTTAAGTGCAAATAAATTTCATCGATTTATTAGGATTTTTAATTTAAAAAAATTGCTTATTTGACACCAGGGGGTGTCAAGCTGAGGGGGAGTAGTGTTACAGTTTTTAAAAATCATACATTTGCTACTTTACTAGTGATTCTTTTACTATTTTGCATCTTAAATGTTTTTATAGCAATAATACTTATCTTCAATTTTGAGGTATTATTAATTAATTTGGGGGCTATACTGGTATTAATATTTTACTACATAAAACATGTGCGGGTATCTAAGGTAAAAGTTCCTTCAGGTAGAATACAATGTATTATGTAAATTGCGGTTCAGGTACACTATATTCTACAACTCTCATTATCAGGTCAGTTCTGGATTTTTTCTTATCAATGGGGATCTGACACTTCAGTGTATTGAATCGTCAGGTCCATGATTTAGTAGAATTTCAGGTACTCTTTATTTATTAATAAGTTTAAGAATCGTGACATAACTGTTCATCAGGTTAACCTGAGGGTTCAGGTAGGGGGTTTAGTATATAAACCTGATGTTATATTGTAGAGGAGGATTTGGAATAAATTGAAATAAGAGAAATACAACTAAGAAATAGGAGATTTAACTTAACATATTTCTAACGTGATGTATATTTTCTAAATGTCAAATGTTTGACTTTTGTTGGATATGGGGAAATAAAGTGTGTATATAATGTAAATAAACTGTAGTAGTAGAAACAAATGACTTTGACTTTATTTAATTTCTACTAGCTTTGCTAGTTGAATGAGTAACAAGAGAATTTGTCCAATTTATGGACTGGTGGCAGCGTATTAACTTGACTGAATTATAAATTCTAGTCAGAATATTTGTGCAAGACTAAACGAGGTACTACCATCAAAGTTCTAATTTTGCGACAGAATGTAGACGTACTGAATGATCAGATTTCTGGACCAGTCAGAATAGAGTCGACCTGACTGATCAACAGGAAAACCACATGATTCCGGAGACAGAAACAATACGTCAGTCACGTCAGTGAAATATTGCAACTTGTACATGTATCTCTGTGTCTACATTGGAGGTGTTATGAGTTGTTAAGAATTACAGATGACCAAGGCAACTGCTATATTGCAGCCTTCTACAAAGGGGGGGGGGGNGCCCTGCAGTCTCAAAGAACTGTTTATAACACCATTAACCCATTCATGCCTATCCTTCTAAATTGGATCAATTTATTTCCAAAATTAGGGATGTCTAGTATATTTATTTCTATTTTTATAATATTTCTTACAGAAATTTCTTTAAGCAAACAGCAAAGACCCTGATGATGAGACGCCGCATCATGCAGCGTCTCATCTGGGTCTACGCTGTTTGCCAAGGCCTTTTTTTCTAGACGCTAGGCATAAATGGGTTAATAACACCATTAACTTATGCACCAGAACACTCAACAGACATGTTAAGTCCCTCTACAAAGACAAAGTATAAATTATAGAGTATCAATATAGAGTATCATTAATTTACTCTGTCAGGTATATGAACACTAATCTCTTGCAGTAAAGTGAACAGTGTTCCCAAAACAATCTTATTCTATTGTGCGTGCGATACGTATGATAAAATATAGCAATGAAAGCAGAATGTTGCTGCAGTTTTATAAATACACCAATTTGATGGGTTTAATTTAGTATGAGACGGGACCTGCTTTTCAAAAACATGGGAACACTCTTCCAATTTACTTGATGGCATCTTTGCATTGGCAGTACTTCTTCAATTTGAATACCTCAATACAGTCCGACTGATGACCGTAGATGTTTATTCTGCTAACATCGCCAACAACCTTAAAACTGTTGTACATCGTGCTGAATCGAACGGTCGCTTCAAATAGGGCATTTCCGGGAACAGTTTCTATCACAATCTGAATATCTTCCAGTGTTTTTGTTGTACTACCAAACACGTTTTTCTCATCTTTGGTGTTAGTTTTACTGGCTAAAAACCTTAAAACTTCGTCCGATTCTACCAACCGAGTCGCTTCTATAACTTTGTACAATGTCAGAGTTTCACAAATATCGAAGTAGGGTTCGATTTCATTGGAAATCTCTGACAGCAAAACAACACTTGCTTTGAGGACAACCTCGTTTGTTGTCTGAAGTTTCTCGTGATGTAGACATGTACACCAATGGGGAAGAATCCCTGCCCCGTCACATGATCTTTGAATTGGAACTTCCCTAAACCAGCTTACGCCCCGCGAATCACTCGCTGAATCAAGTTGCTTGCCATTGAATTGCAAAATATCCGCCAATGTCTCATACACGTCAAACGGTGTTGTCAGTCTATGCTGATTTATCTGAAGATTAGTTTTAATAAATGGATAGCGTTCAGTCAACCACTTGGGCACAACAACGTACATAAACGGAAGCCTTTCTTCAAGCTTACCTATGTAAGTTTCGCGAATTTTTCCGAACCTCATTCCATGATCACTATAAAAGATTATAACCGTGTTTCTAATAAGATCTCTATCGTGCAATGTTTTAAAGAATTTGTAATAAGGCTCATCAGCTGCCCCAGCGCTGTTGACATCGTCATGAGAGAGTCGTGTAATGAACATGAACGCAAAATGAGGCTCGAACTGGTAGGTTTCGACAAAGTCAAGAAGGTACTGCAGCACGATATCTGTCTCAAGCCTATCTTGAAAACAGTGATGGTTATTCGACCAGAGATCTTGTTTCAGCTCCATGGCAACACTCATATGCCGGTTAAAATGGTCAGATGGGGGAGTCTTGAAGCCGGCTTTAAGGAAGTCGAAGATAGATATTTCAGGTGCATCTTCCGCATAAAATGTTCGGTACCCACTTTCAGAGAAATTATTCCAAATAAACTTGAAATCGTCGAACGGAACTGCCGATCTGCTTTCATCCCATGGCATTTCACTCACAAACTTGCCCATCGTCATTGGAACTATGTTGATAAACGTGTTGTCAGCAACTTTATTGTAACCGGACATATCAAAAGCGCCCATGGTGTCATCTAAGAATTTCTTGGTTTTTACCATCTGTCGAATAAAGCTCAGTCTTGATACAGAATCCATGCCTATCATCATAACATTAAGCTTCTCTGTAACCTTGTCTCTCTTGACATGCTTCAGAAACCGTTCCTTGTATACGGAATCCATAGACGCATTTCTCTGAATAAACGCGTGGAAGTTGTTATAAATATTTTTCTTATTTCCATCGTAGCAAGTTGTCTTCACAAACTCCTCTTCAATTACCACAGAACTGTAGAATGGAGCACTTTCTGTCAGGAACCTCAAATAGTTGTTGTGGGTCGGTGTATAGTTAGGTCTGTACAGTGGCGTAAATGTACAGTACTTCACCCCACCTGTAACATTTATAGATCTCGCTATGGTCCAGTTGATCCTGATCTCTTTTCCCACCTGATATGTCAAGCCTTTCTCAACAGGGCAGATCCATTTACCGGTCTTACGAACAAGGTGTTTCAACGTTATATCAAACGGATCAATGTAGGGTATTTTACACAGCGGTGTATCCACCAAGAAGCGGGGAGTCATTACCTTGGTGCTGCTATTGTTGAAACTGGACTCACTGAAGTAGGACGATGTTTCGTGAAGAGCGTAGATTGCGATAAGGAGGACCACGAGGAAAATAACTGCGCGACGGACCTTCTTTGGGAGGACTGGTAAAGCCATCTTATCTGAAAAATATACAACAAATCAGTGTAGTTTAAACCTTTTATTTAAATAAAACATAATGGCAACAAAACCATAGGGCGTCTACCTGAGAAAAGAAGGTACTGAACTGTTCTAAGCATGTCAACTTCACTTAATTGTTTTAAGCAAGTCTGCTTCACTTAACTGTTCTAAGCATGGCCGCTTCACTTAACTGTTCTTAGCATGTCCGCTTCACTGAACTTTTCTAAGCATGTCCTTAAAATCATAAAGCATTGCATTGCAAAACGAATGCATAATTTGGAGAGTTTGGTTGTTATCGTTATATTTTGTGACACTACGAGCATTGCAACGCTTTATAATTTTAAGGTTTTTAAATCGTCAAAAGTGCATATAATGGATATTTAAGAGCATGGTAAATGTTCAGTATAACTGTTTCCTCGCAAATATCAAAACTTCAACGAAAATTAATTAATCTAAAACAATTTTTTTTTGAGTTATCAGAGAATCCTAATTCAGACGAGCACTGAGAGATCAGGGGTAAACTTAAAGTCCTCTCTTGTTACACCGCCCAGGGACTGAAAATTGGAAGAGAAATAGCAATTTGATCTATGAGATCACAATGTAACACAAACCTTTTGATTTTAATCTTGAATAACGTCTTGTCCAGATGTCATCTTGTATAAGAATCATGCTGTTGTGCTTTGAACATCATGAGAAGAGAGAAAAGATTACCTGAAATTAAAAAGACCATTTTAATCCATTTATGCTTAGCGTCTAGGAAAAAGGCCTTGGCAAACAGCGTAGACCCAGATGAGACGCCGCATGAGGCGGCGTCTCATCAGGGTCTGCGCTGTTTGCTTAAGGAATTTCTGTAAGAAATATTCTAAATATAGAAATAAATATAATAGACATCCCTAATTTTGGAAATAAATTGATCCAATTTAGAAGGATGGGAGAGTCCACTAGGCATAAATGGGTTAATCGAAAACAAGACAATCATGCAAAACCCTAATTAAAGTCAGATTTTTATGTTGGGTACATGTACATGTCCAGCTTCGAGAAAAAGTATGGAAGATTGGTATTCAGTATCGGGAATGTACAAGGGTGCAATATGCGATTATATATGAAGTTTTGAAACTAAATTTCTATTTGGTCTGAACTAGTCTTGATCAAATAAAAATACTGAAATAATATGATTGACTTGATTAACAATTAAGAGACTGTGCATCAAATAATATAATGAAGTGTTTTTCCTTTCACATTTTCTTCTCTAGACATATTGTCATTAATGGCCTATACGAAAATCTACTGCAAGTAAAACACAAGTGGCTGAACCATACATGTATGCCGCCATAAGGGCTCTAGCTCGGATTTGGAAAGGGTAGGGGGGATATTTTGTCAAAATAGCACTTTTGAGTGCGCAATTTTTTCTCAAAAGGGCACTTTTTTCTTAAAAGGGCACTTTTGAGCGAGCGGTTGTTTAATCCGGGACATTTCCTGTTGCATATTATAATAAAGTATTTGTTATAATATATTATTATTTCCTTTATTATTCAACATTGTGAATAAAATGCCAACAATAAGGAATTAATCAATGAAAGTGTAACCAGATATTAATAAATTATAATATGTAATTGTAATTGTGCCATGTAAAAAATTTAATTTAAATTACGACGAGGATAGATTAAAAGGGCAGGGGGGGCTGATCAGACTGGCAGGGTGCGGCTTTGGAATGGCAGGGCGGCGCGCCCTTCAATTTAGGGCCAGCTGGACCACTGCCGCCAGCGTCTGTCAGTTATAAATATGATTTATGAACATTAGCCATAGTCAAGTTAGAGAGCAAAACTAAAACAACTTAAGTGGATAAGTGTTACAGATGGTGTTTGTACTGCAATTTGTTTTTTCACCATTTCGGGAATGGGGCCGGGTCCCTTTGGATAAAAAATTGGGAAAAATTGCGGCATTTTGACTAAAGTTGGGAAATTAGTGTTGTTGTTGTTTTTCTAACAAATGCTTCAAAATTGGGAAAAAAAGTGTTTTCAGTATTATATTTACTAAGTTACTTAGGTTCAACTTATTGAGCTGGATTGGAGATTAACTAAATGTTGAGATCTAAAAAAAAAACAAGCAAATTCGTAGAATTGATATCCCCCGCAACATATCTTTTGT